>CAJUYH010000007.1:0-34315 GCA_910591685.1 Galerucella tenella
AACACGTTCTACTTTTCATTTATATTTTTTTTCTTTTCTTTTTTATCATCCTCGTCTATATTTGTTGTTCAGTCTGTGAATTTTTAATTGCTGTTGGATAAAGCCCATTATTATATTGTTATTTCTGTTATGAATGTAGTACACAAAAATTGTACAGTATTGTAATTGGCTTTTGATATTGGTACAATTGTTTGTCGCCGTGTGATTTATATTTTTCTTTTATATTACTTTAATCTATTCTATTTATGTTTTTTTTTTCTTTTTTTATTTAGTCAATAACATAAGTTGCCCTGGATTTACAAAGGGAGAAATAGCGGGAGAGAGAGAGAAGTTATTTATCATCTCGAAGAATCTATCGATTTTACATGAAGTAAATGCACTTACGCTCTTATCTTCACCCTCAATTCTTTGTTTTTCATTATATAAAAAGGTATATACAAAATAACATTAAACACACAAACAGAAATGTAAGTAATTACACTCTCGTGGCTATGCTCCATAAATAATTTATATAAACATTTACATCATTCCATCTCTTATCCATTATTCACATATATGTATACAAATATATACATTGATAAATTCACTGAGAATGTGTATATATATCTTCCTCATTGTATTCAACATTTTATCAACTGAGATGATAGAAAAAAAAAAAATAAAAAAGAAAGTATAGGAAAGCCATTGAATCAGAAAAATCATTCTGATTTACAATCAAATCCAAAACAAAAAAAATGAATTGCATTTTATATCTTACAAAGAAAAATTGTTGATTAATATTGCTGGGGTCTTCATCTATACTATGATAATTATAACGGTCTCACTTCCCTTCTGTGCTTCCAGGTAGACTCACATATCTCTCTCGATGATCTCAATTGACCGAGAGGAGAGTATAGGCCATGCACAATATATTTTATACACACATGGATACCTCTTGAACCCATTGATATGTCTGTGTGTGATGCAACTTCTTCCCTCTCCAACATTCTCTTTCTGATATAATATAATATAATAACATTACCATCAACGAGAATTATTATATTCACTTTTTCTTATTTAATTGATAACCCCATTTTTATTTTATTTCGCACAAACATTCCTCAATACATATATATATATATATATATATTATTGTTAAATAAATAAAGTGTCGAGTGAGCATAAGATTTTCCCGTTAGTCCGTAGTGAACACTCACTTTGTCTTCGCCGCTTCACATATATACTTATATACAATATCCCATCAGCTTCTTTCAACACACTCTATATCATCATTGGTTCTTATGTTGGAATTCTTTAAATTTACTCGTTATTATTATGTCTTATAATTGAATTGAATATAAAATTTATTCTCAAACAATTGTCAATCAATTCATGGTGTTCTCTTTTATTGATACAATTCATCAATATTTTTTTATATAGCAATAGAATGTTATTGTTACGGTTATTGTGACTGATGGTGAATTGAGATTGAAATAAAATTTTGTTTATTAAATCATTAATTCAATATTGTTGATGTGACAAAAGTCTGTCTGTGTTGCATTGAGTGTGCACGGTGAGAGTTGTCTGTTTTTTTGTATATGTATTAAGAGAGGAACTGGGTGTTTAGGGGATTGGAAAATAAAGGGAGGACAAGAGGACATACGATAATGGCAATAGTTTTAATGGAATAATCTTTATGTACATATACATTTACATGTGATGTAGATGGGAGGGCGTGTTATGTACATATATACAACGGACACATTGTGACATCATCAATTTACTTTTAGTGTCATTAAATGACAATTCATTATTTTAGTCAACTTTCACACCAGAAAAATAAAACAAACAAATGTATAGAAATATATTTTATATCTGTATGTGTAAAATGTATTAACGTTGTTCCTGTTGTTTTTTATTTTTTTATTTTTTTTATTTAACGGATACGCAGAATTGAACACATACCGGTTTTGTATCGACTATCTCTCGATGAGTAAAAAAAAAAAAAAAAGTGAGGACTGCCAAGATATCGTGGTAAAGAGTGTTGGAGATATAACTATTTTTTCATTTCTGCAAAATCTACCGAATTTCTTTCACTCGTCCAATATACGTATAGTTGCAGCAAATTATATATTGTTTTTTCCAAAGTCACCAACTGCCATTTGTCTTTTACTTTACATCATACAATGATAAGAATTGTATTGGAATCGTTCAACATTTGTCCTTGTTGATGATTTTGACATATGTCGATGGTTTTTTTTACTTATTTTGTTTCAAGTGCATACATTGAAACATTCATAACTGTATATTCACATATACGTATATAATATAACGCCATCGACCAGAATAACATCGTGATATTAACTGACCCTGAGGCATTATATATACATATATGTATACGTATAATCGTGTGTGGGAGATATGAAGCCCATAAAAATCTATGATGATGCATACATGAATGCTATAAATTCTATTTATTTATTCATTGTTCAAATTCAATTTTCCAAACTCGATATCATTTTTATTTTGTGCGCAACAATGTCATTAATCTTTTTAATCAATCTCAATTTCCACACAAACTCACGATGTGTGACAATACATAAACACAAATATATATATATTTGTATATGTAAAAAAAATTTCTCAGACGTTTTCTACCATCATGTAAATGATGTCGACATTTTTATGTTGATTTTCTGGTGATTTAGCAATCTACTGTCTTCCATCAGTTCTATATACAACAATACATTGTTGTATATATTATATATAATAATTATTATGTAAAAATTTAGAATTGTCATTTAAATAAACACACAAAATTTATTGTAATGGAATCGCAGTGGACATAAAATGATGAGATATTACGTACTACCAATTTTATCTTTGTCAGATAATTAAAAGAATAGAATAAATAGAGGAGAATGAAATGAACAGGCAGGCATATATTAAAATAATTCATGAGGAATGTTCAATCAGTGATTTAAAATATACAATCATCATTCGCAATACTTAATACACTTTCAATGCAACAGTCGTCATCATGTTGAGATTGAAATTAATTCGAGGAATTTATTGCGCTTGGTAACCTACTTGTGATGATGGGCATTATAGTTATATATATGTATATATATATATTGTACTTGTATATTACAAGTGACTATATATATATATATATACATTTGTAAACATATATATATTTTTTTGTTCTGTCTTCAAAACGACATTTCTCCAAATTTCTTAATGGCATTTTAACGACATCTCTCACTAGAATTGAAAAAAATTATTAAGCGAGTAAACTATCACTTCATATTTTTAATGATTGCACGTCGCTACGTGTCAAGTACAGTCATAAATGAATATGTAATAATCATTTTCATGTATATATGTGTTTTTACCTGAAACAAAAATTATACGTTAGAGTTACAGTAGTTTTTAAATGTGTATGCTACGTGCACAGTGTGTTTAAATAGTTATATACTTGCCGAAAGTTCACGTTTATGTATACATACATAAATTATGAAGTAAAATATAAAAATAGCAAAATGTATGGTAGCAAGTCATTGCACCGCACATTTTTACGACCCATCGTTATGTCATAAAAGACAAAATTAAAATTCACTGACATTCACTCGAGTTATTGTTCGACACAGTGAAGTAGAAACAAAAAAAATATATGAGTAACTATGAAGTAGTTGCGATTGACGGTTACAACGTATTTTTTTTTTATGCATGACACGAAGTATCCTGATGTTATAATTGACCAGTTCTGATGCGAACTTCCGTAAATAAAACTGTTTGCACCTGTAAGATCATGTTCATATATACACTGATGGTGATATGGCTCACGGTTCATTAACCTCTATTTTCTTGATCTTTATATTACCGCTCGATACCTCTTCTTTCTTTTTTTTTATCACTTAAAGGTATTGACTCTTATTTGTTACATTTCAGTATAAAGTGAGATGATATTTAGAGCAATCACAAGCAAAATCATTACATATACATATATAATTCATCAACTCTTTATATTGATGTGGTGTGCAGATGTAGAAAAATGGGATGCCAATTAATTCCCAACAGACATTGTAAAGATTGCAAACAGCCCGCAAATATAATTATGAAATTTATAATCTTAGCGGAAATTACGTCACTTTACAATTTCGCAGGACGTAATTAACACGACAAATGTGTGTGTGTGTGTGGCCTCATTAATCGTGCCATTCAATGGAATAAGAAACGCCGGTGACATGAATTTCAACATTGTTATTTTTTCGAGTGGCTTTTCGTTTCATTTCTTATTCTCACATAAAAAACCGCCATTAGCAAATTGTCATTCAATTTTTGTTTCTCTGTTTCAGGGCTCTGACGAGTAGATTTATATAATGAATCTTCGGCGGAATCACGCATTGCAGTTGTTATATTGAATACATTAACGAGAAGTGATAAGAAGAAATAAATCAATATCAAAATGTCGATGGCGTCAATCGAAACAATGGGGACAATAACGAAAGATGAAACGATTTTAACGCGAAAAGTGATAAATCCAAACCTCATATCACTCAAGTGCCTTCTCTTTTTCTTTTTCGGCGGTGAGTGCAGTGAAAAATATTGCAATTGAACAAATTAATAGTTTATAATTTTTAAATATGACATAAATTACACTGAATATAAAATTTTTTTTTTTATTTTACAATAGGAATGGGCTGTATATGTCCTTTTTTACCTTTGCACATGCTCGCCGTGGGATTGACCATTGAAGAGGCTCGTTTAGTTTCAATAATATCGCCAATAGTCGCAATAATTGGTCCACTGATAGCAGCACCATGGGCAGACAAATTGGCAATGCGTCAAGTATCAAAATCATCTAATGGTCGTTATTTAAGGCTGATGATTGCTACGGCATGTTTTTTATCAGCTGTATTTTATTCACTATTATTAATTGTACCTGTTGTTGAGCGAATTGAGCTGCCACGTGAGCACAGACCCACTCTGAAATTTTCATGTAATCCCGAGGGCGCGACGGTACTTCAAGAACGCAATAATGAATTCTCCACGTGCTATAATTGGACAAGCGAAAGTCGAATATGCGCTATATTGCTGAGAAATTGCAATTATGCCTGCTATTCAATTGTTCCACAAGTCCACCATCAATCGCCATTGAACAATGAAACAAAAATATCAAATAATTTTCCACATAGTGATACGAACATTCATCATATTGATTATGAAGGTAGTGGCGATGATATGAGAGTTCGTCCACTTGATACAGATTTTAATCATGATGAAATTGAATGGCGAACTCAAGAGCCACAAAAACGCAAACACAAACGTTATTTAGGCGGTGAAATAAATCCACCACCACATTTGTGCTTTAACGAGGGTGAAAGTCGTGTTTGCCATGCGTATACAACTTATTCCGGCAGCCTCCCAGTAAATGTCAGCTTTCGTGAAGCAAGTAATGCCAGACAAAAGCAAGAATGGTGCGCATATCCAATTGCTGAAGACTTTAAATGTCGTATCCCTCATGAAATGAAACGTGAAATGGCGGAATCCAATCAAACTTGTTCAGTGGAGTGCGAAATCCTTGATCCATTTATGTTACCAGGTCAATATAAATAATCTAACAAATAATTGAATAGCGAACTAACATTTTCAACGTTCAATATTAAATGATTAATTATTGACTTTTTTTTCATTTTTTTTTATTTACTTTTAGGTAGTGTTCATACGGAAAATCAATGTAGCCAGGTCGCGGGTGATCCGGACATGACATTCTGGATGTACATAACGATTCGATCTATAGCTGATATTTTTCCAACAGCCGCTGTAAGTCTTGTGGACGCGGCAATAGTAATAGCAACCCGTGAAACATCATGTGGACGCGGTGATGTTGGACGTCAATTGGCATTTGGTTCACTTGGTTTTGCAATTTTTGGTCCACTCGCCGGTTATTTAAATACTGTCTATTCACCAACACGATCAGCGTATTTACTACCAATCATCTTACATGTAACTCTAATGATTATCGCGTCAATTATTGCCCTGTGCGCCAATAAAATGCCACTAACACCACCCGAATGGTGGTGGCACACACGTTCAGGCATGTTGGCAGTACCAATGAGCGCTGTTAAACAATATGGAAGTGAAACATTTGCTCTTCTACTAGTGTTATTTATTCTTGGAACATTTTGGAGTGCAATTGACACTTATTTACCCATGCATTTGAATAATCTTGAAGGAAATTCATTAGCAATTGGTGTGATTATTACTATTGGTGCTGTGCCTGCGATTTGTCTCTTGTGGAAATCTGAACATTTGGTTGACTACTGTGGCCACAGTAATTTACTTATCGTCGCATTCACCGTATACATCCTGATATTCACTGGATTAATTTTAGTGTCTCATCCCTTATGGGCAATTGTTGGAAAATTATTGGAGATATTCAGTCTTGGTATCATGTGGGTGACTGCAATTCTTTATCTTCGACATCTTATACCGCGTCATTTGACAGTGACGGCACAAGCATTGCCCGTCATTGCACACTTTTGCGTTGGCCGTTGGCTGGGAGCTATAATTGGTGGTTATATTCATGGTGGCGTAAGCGATATGGACTCAATTCAATTTATCTACCAATATTTGGCAATTGCTGCCGCAATTGTCGCAATTATTTACTTTATTTTATATCATGGAATTCTTAAACCGCGATGTCATGCTCAAACAATACAAAATTCAAAGGGAGGAGCTCCATCAATAGTGCAAGGTATTATTTTACATTCATTATGTTTTATTAATATTTCATATCAATTTTGTACGATATGTTTACGTTATGTGTAATTTTTTTGCGCAAAGTTGCTTTGCAAGAGCATCAGGAAGCAAATAGTAAGTTTATATTTTAATTGATGAAACCGCGAATTAATTTATTCATTATAATACTAATAAGAAATTTTTTTTTTGTAAGGGCAAATGAATTAATTTTATATTTCTTTTCTCGTATTTTCATTGTCAGGTACGAACGGAAATGGTAATTACGCACCCCTGCGAGTTTACCACAATGGAATGGGCAGAAAAGGCCAATTCCGTTATTAGTTATGTCAAATTGATGTATACTTCGGTGGCCCGAATTGACAAATAATCTCCATTTGCAATTAATACGGAAGATTGGATACATATTATAACGAAGCTTCTGCACGAATCAGGGATTTCGTATTTCCTCCCGTTTTTCTACACATAAGAGATGATGTCGTCGTAAACTCATTGCGATTTCATCAGAGTTAACCATTGTACTGTTCCAAACGTATTTTTCCAGGATACTCTATTCGAAACATTTTTAAATAAATATTTTTGTTGGCGTAGTGCTATGCATGTTTTTAATATATATATACATATATATATTTATTTTTTTTTATACGATAATAAATAATTGTCAATGTATTGTCTATGTTCACTCAATTTTCAAAATGTGACCATGTAATATTAATATTTTTTTCTTTGAAGTTACCAAAATGACATATCTCCGCGCTTTAATGTAAAATTGAAGATATTAATGCATAACTTTTTAATTAATACAACGCATTCCCGTGACAATTTCATTTCAAATAATCTAAGGGATTCATGCTTTGAGACGTGAACAAGATGCGTGAGACTGGTGTCGATATTGTATCGAAATAAAATAAATGAAAATACATAAAAATTGATAGAACTAACGATTTTTCTTTATGATATTAAAGAATTGATATCCATTTCCTTACACTTACACATTCATTCATCAATTTTTATAAAACTTTTCTCCCAAACATCTCGCTCATTTTCATTCTCTTCTTTTTATGTTAATTCTTCTCTATCTCTTTTGTTGCTTAACTGATTCTATCTGACTTGTCTTTTCAGAATAATCACAATAGCTATACCATGTTTGCATGTTTTTGAGTATTTTTCATTTTTTCTTATGACAGCTATAAGTCGCTTTTGACACTCGCTCAAACGCTATGTGTGCAGAACCGAAAATAAAAAAAAAGTAATAGTTGAGATTATATTTACAGTTGTGACAGATTCATTTGTGTTTCTTCCATTACATTTTTTTTTTCTGTCTGTTATATAAAAGTGCAAAAAAACCCATAATATCATAATCAAATGGACCATTAACAAATTTGCTAGTTTGTTAGACTAACTTTTCTGACTGTATACCTCAATTGAGTAGAAATATTTTTTGAAAGAAATTTATATATCTCACCATGATGACGATGAAATAATAAAAAAAATTAATATAATTCAGTACGATTAGTAATGTGATTCCTCGCACTGTACTAATAAAAAATATAATTAATTGATACAATGGAACATATTGTATTGTTATTAATATTATTTATTCTAATATTGTACACTCATCGTCATCATCAGTGTCTTTCCATTTATCAATTATATTATCACTGCTCTCTTCATCAATCAATGCCCTGACTGCAATCACAGTCTCCTCATGTTTGGCTTCTTGGCTCGATGTCATTTTTATTTGCGCGTCCTCATCAACACATTTATCATTTTCATGTAATTTTTCCGGCAATTTTATTGACATATGCGATTGAGCATCTTTATTTTCGGCATTTGTCATAACAGTATTCAATTTTTCATTATCATCCTCGTTATTTATACACGATATCGTAAATTCATCTTCACATTTTTCATTCTCAGGATCATTACAAATTTCAACAAACGACTCAGATTTTTTATGCGCTGCAATGTCGGCGTCAATAATTTCTGTAAATGTCATATTCTCCAGACTAGTTTTCTCATTATTATCCTGTTCGTCTAGAAGAGTTCTACGATCCTCGAAATACTGTAAATACAAAATAAATTGTTCCTCGTATTTTCCAAAAAATTTATCGTGTATCATAACGGGCTTGAAGACTTCTTTTTTATGATTAAAATCATAATCAGCTCGCATTAATAACGAATAACCTATTGTTTTATCGTAGTCTACTGTAACTGTATCGTATGCTTGTGTTGCTTTGTCCTCAGTTTCAACACGTGCCAGAGTTCCCTGATTGATCATATCCTTCTCATCGAATTTCGTCAGTCGATTCGAAAAATTCAACAGATAATCCATGTCAATATCGTCATTATTGTCATTGTCATCATCGTCCACATCGGATCCGGAATCTCGAACACATTCCATGTTGAGCGATATATATTTACTGCTACGTTCACTTGGTTTCAATACAATAGGCCTTACAATATTATTGCCTTCTGTATCCGATGTATTTTTCGATTCTTTCCAGGGTTTATATTGTCTTATCATTGAATTATTAAATGCCGCCAAATCGTTTACAATTACATCGATGTTTTGATTGATAATTTTCATTTTTACACGAGCATTATGAATATCATTGTTGTCTGGCAAGTCTGTTACACAATTGAGCTCATACTTTAGTCTTTCTCTCAATTTTTCAAGGATATTATCAATAGCTATAATTGGATTATTTACCGTTTCGTCAAACAACTTTCTGCGCAAAGGTATGGGCAACGTTGACGTTACATCTTTCAATTGATTGGACGCTGCTTCGATATGACATTGACCATCAAGTCTCGTTTCATTTGTAATTGGTGTACTTTCTACGACAATCAACTCGTCCGTATCACTTTCGAGATCTATAACATTGGGTTCGGCTGTTAAATTACTTTTGCATCTCAAATAATTTGACCGTTGGACAGGTGTGGTGGTGTCGATCTGTGTTGTTGGTGATGTGGTAACACTTGTAGTTCTTGGTCTAACAAATGATGGGATCGTCGCTATTGATGCATTGGGTCGTACTGAATAGTTTGGCAATCGTCGAATCACTTGTGGCGACCTTCCCGGTGGTAATGAATCAATTTTACGCAGTGGACGGCATGGAATCATTGTTTTGCCACCGCGTGTCATTGGCCCACGGACAATATTTTGTGGTGGCAATGGATTCAATGTTATTGCACTGTTGTATAAAATTGAATCGGGTATTTTTGATTGTGCTTTTAGTATGACACCTTGTGGAGTAACTGTTTCATTTTCACCTTCAATCATCGTCTGTTCACAGTGTAATAATGGCGCAGGTATATCTTCATCATCATTGCGATATTTTGTTGTACTCGGTATCATTTCTTGCAACACATAATGCGGTGCAATTGGAATAAAACGTGATGTTCCATTGAGAATTGTTAAATTTTGTTTTTCATTATGTGACGATGATTTTCGACGTTTGGAATTGTTCCGGTGATTATTTTTTGGACGACTTCGCTTTTGTGATGGTGATGGTGTTCGTGTCAATGATTCATCCTCGGAACTTGATTCACGTTGTCTACGCCTGGAACGTCCACCAATACAACATTTAGAATCGTCCAATTCCATCTTTGCTTCTATTTCTTTAGGGCTCATTGTCCGATTGGCCATTAATATCCTAAAATATTTATAATAAAATTTGTTATGAGCCAATCACAAACAACTCAATAGATTACGATCAATTTTTATTTGTACCTAGATAAAGTGTGTACGTGTTGTAGTAATGCTCGGCAGACGGCTCTAAGTGTGTATAAATTTAACGGGTCACACACAAAACATTTCCACTTTTCATCAGCTTCAATTTTATCACGTACATCAGACTCAAAATTACGTTTAATACATTTGTCGCAAAATGTATTACTACAGTATGAACAGCAATAAAGATTCCCACCATTGGCACACCAACGGCAAAACATGTCAGTTGCGTCGTCCCCTGATGTCAAATAATTGGCATGTAAACACCTCGAGCACGTTTGGAATGATTCGTTTTTCGTTTATTATACTGCTATTGCGAACATACCTTGCTCAAAATCTCCGTCTCCGTAAAAATCCCGACATGCTGAGCATAATAATGTCTTTAAAACAGGATGTTCTTGCATGTTTGCGGCTTCCGACGGTGCTGATCCAATGTGTAAATCGCAAGCTGTGCAATGGATTCGCCTGAATCGTACTTGGGCAATGTCTGAAATGAGACAATTACATAAATAATCAATTCTATGTCGTGAACAATGTGATAGTAAACAAAAAATATAGTGATGGAGAACACGCTGTAACTATTAAAAAAATAAATATGAATCACTAGGCATTAAATTATAATCACGTATTGTATATACATTTAAGCAATCGATTGAGGCTGTGATGTGTTAATCAATTTCACGGCGAAGTTAATATTATAAGAGCATATGCTTTTTAAAAAAAAACAAGAACTACTTTTACCATTGCCAAACATACGCCGATAATATAGCAGCTCATCGCTGCTGACTAACTGTGACGGTTTCAAAGTTTTAATTCCATCTTTAGTCTCTGGAGTATCTGAAGCATAAATGTGAGGTTAATATATTCGACTATTAAGCAAAATTGTTCTTTCTACAATTCGTATATAATTTTAGAAAATTAACCTGTTCCTAATGTTGCTGTGAGTTGTCCTTCATTTACTTCGACTTCAAGTAAATTTCCGATGTCCATTGCGACAATGATTGAGTGGCTCGCAGGACTTATGACAATTGACTTTGCTTCGCCACAAAGTTTATTCCGAAGCACTAACCTTTTTTTGTGTGTTTCATCATATGGATTTTTGATTTTGCAGGCTTATGGGATCATTGGTCCATTAGCCAGTTTTGATAAACACCCAACAACTCTTAACGTGAAATTATTGATAGGAATATATACAGAAATAATAATAAGAAATATTAGTTATCTCATTTATTGAATGAATGAAGCCGCCATTCGTACATATAACCCCAAATCGGCCGTGGCCACGGGCGCTTTTTCTGCTCAAGTATGTACAGTCGTCCCAGTGAAAGATGCCGTCGGTTATCTTCGGCACATTTCCCCTTCCACTATGTATCTTTTTTTCGATTCAATCAATTTTACATATACCAATGCCAATAATTTCGTCACGAGAAAATAGTCCAATTTTTTCCATTTTTATGTCTTGTTCCACCTCTGCAATTTTTATCCATCACTGAAACACATCTATCTTTGTATTCTAATGGATAGTCAATCGATTTACTATTAATGGCGTTTGAAAACTTCCAAATTTTACGGTTAAACACATGCATATGTATATGCGCTAGTGCCATTTAAACTTTTGGCGGGACTATTTCAAGTCCAATATGTGATATCAAAAGCTAAACTTAGTGCCGTAATTTATTCATTGGTCAGTCATCCAACAAACACATGAAAGTATTTTTAAAACGAATTGTCAAAGGACCGCAGGCCCATTGGTTCGCCTGTTATCATTTATACACAGCCATACAACACCTCAATACACGAGATAGAAGCGGCAAGAATTTTTATTTACAAATGGCGCTGATGTTTTGTTGTGCAACTCGACATTTCGATAATTTAATAAAAATCATTTGTCTAATTAGAAAGTTGTTTATTAACTTTTAGTGCGGAATAATGATGAATACGGACAGTAAATGGGATATCGATAAAACCGCAAAAAAATTAACTGATGAGATACAATGTATGACTAATTACAAAAATTTGTATAACGAAATTCAGGTGGAGTAAATTGACAATATATAAAATTATTCTTTCTTCATATTTTATTAATATTAATTCATTATTAATTAATTATCAATTACAGAGGCTGGTTGCCACTTCAGCAGTTAAGAAGGACAATTTTAAAACAACTTTGGTTGACGCATTGAAAAACAATGGGGTTGAAACTGAAATAAGAAATACCGTTTTTCATTGGTCACGCGCTCAAGTGATCATACTGATATTAACTTTTATTTCTAATGCATTCTTTCATTGTATTCTGTATTGTATAATAATTAAATTAACATTTCTAGGGTCCACTTCAACCTAAATCCGAAACCCACCCATTGAAAGTCGAGTTGAATTATTTAAAAAAAACGCAGATCCAATGGGAGAGGCGAATTCAAAAATCATTGAATTCAATGTGTAATGAATTAAATGTACCTTTAGCGCGGATACGTCCCAATGCTGACAGAGAGGAACTGTCGGAAAGATGGAATGAATTGAGTACTTACGATGTTGGTATGAATACCAGTTGATAATTAATTCGGATGAAATTTTTGCCTTTGATTTTGAATTTGTATATCAATTGATATAAAATTTTAAAGATCTGTCACAGTACCGGCCGCTCTATGCACCGAAAGATTTTTTAGAAGTTCTTTTCTTCGTTCGCGATCCAACATTCAAAAAGCAAACAAACGAACCCAATTGGGATTTTAGTCACATTCAAATTTGTGTTAAAACCCTGGCACAACTGGTATATCACATATTTATTTTCGTAAAACTATTTACTGCAAACATTCGTAAACATTTGTATTTGAATATATATTTTACAGAGAACTACTTACAAAGAATTAGCTCAAGGTACAACTCTTTTGGGAGTGAATAATGATATGCCAACAGTTGGAAATTTTCCCAATCTCGAAGCAGAACGCACAGATTTTGGTGAAAAAGTATTGAAATCCAATCATGCTCCAATAGCACAAGAATTTTTAAAACGAGGTGCTCCTAGAGCACTCAGAGGACGTCTCTGGTCCCTAGTACTTGGTTCAGTCGTCAAAGAAACTGTAAAATATATATACATTTACGTATTATATACATAACTACATTAGAAAATTAATGGATTTATTCAACAGGATCGAAATTATTACGAAGAATTGAAGAATATGGTACTGCAATATGATATAATGGTAGACAAATTGATAATCAAAGATGTCCAATTGACTGCAAGCAATGATGATCAATATTTTGTTTTTGAAGATGTTCTTTATAAAATAATGCTATGCTTCTCACGTGATTCCGAAGTATTGGCATCAGTTAGTACAGACATAAGTGCAGGGGGTCAGGTTATACATGCTGCGCTTCAAGGAAAACCACCAGCATTGGAAAATACTCTTGTATTTCCACCAAGTGGTGTCATTCCATTTCATGGTTTTACCATGTATGCCACACCATTTTGCTATTTGTACGATGATCCATGCACAATGTATTATACCTTTCGTGCATTTTATTTGCGATATTGGTTGAGGCTTCATACAGTGTCGAATCACGAGCAAGGTATTGTCGCACTATGTTTACTCTTTGAAAGACTATTGCAATGTCATGAGCCACAGTTGTGGGCACATTTTCGGAATATGCAACTGCAACCGTGAGTAATTCAATGCTAATTGCATTATAATATTTTTCACATGTTCATTACACTCATTTTTCGCAGTATCAAAATTATTTTCAAATGGTTGATGCGAGGTTTCAGTGGACATTTACCACCTGAACAATTGCTTTATCTTTGGGATCTTATATTGGGATACGATTCATTAGAAATTATTCCACTTCTTGCCGTAACAATTCTCAGCTTTCGAAAAGAAAATTTGTTACAAGTCAATAATATACATAATGTCGAGGTATTTATTCACTATTGCATCACCATTTTTATCAATAAAAATACGCTTTATAAATATATCGATAAACTTTCAGGCTGTTTTGGCTGATTTGTCGTCTTTGAAGGTTATGCCATTACTACAACTCGCATTATTGAAAGAATAAAGTCGTATAACATATATTTAAAATTTTATCTTTAAATATGAATAATCTATTCTCAATTATTATTACACTCGAAAAGTCATTTAGATGAGAATATCAATGAAAAAATAAAATAAATATATATCATATCCCGATCGAATATTTATCATTATTTGAAAATGACAATAGAACAAAGCGCGCCAAATGCGTCGTGACATCTTCGGCAATGATCGGGATACCGGTGTGTTGGGGGAAGGACCTCTCTCTCGGTCGATATATTACCGCTAACGTCATCGTTCAAGTCTGTGCTATCAGGGTGGGGCGAAAAATAGAATGACGCTACGATAAGCATATATATATATATATACACACACAGCAAAAGGGGAGTTTTCCGTTTCCGGCTATCATCCGACTAGACGCCTGTCACTTTGTCTTTCGCGTTTTAATTTAATAAACATATTCTCAGCACATTATTGCGGTGAGTTGTGGAGAAACAAAAAAAAATATAAATAAGGAATTGCTGTGCCAACAACAAAAAATAATTAGTTACGTTCCAGCGTTATGTGAGTATAAACACTGTTGTATACAATTTAATCTGTAAAAGAAATTTCATCCAAATTATATATAATAGCATGGCTTTATAGATAATGTATGTGTCTCTTTATCAATATATGTAATTAATTTATTTATTTTTATTTTGTTACAACCCCAACTGGTAGAGTACGAAGGGTGAGGTGAGCGACATACCCCCAATACCTCACCCCCAAAATTATTAGTCATACACATCAGCTTTACTATATATATATATATATATATACATACACATACACACGCACACATACCTCCAATACTGTACCGTTTAACAGACAAGGCTGTCATATATCCATTCAATTCGTACATTTTGTTGTGTCTCTGTTACGATTATTCAGTTCGCGTCATTACCTTTGCTGTTATCTTTTATATTTGTTCAATTCTCATTATCTATAAAGTGCGGCTTTATATTGATCATAATTGCATTTGGGCAATTTTTACTATCGCCAATTGCATTTACAGCGATTGTCATCATTTTATAAAAAATATGTATTGCACAATATGTATTGCGAGAGATGACGCTGGATTTTTCAATGGAATAAATTGATATAATGTCAATTGAAGTGAATACATAAAATTATTTATTATCTGACAGATTACATGAGTTACAGTGTGAATTAGAGACGTGTGTTTCGGCTTGCTAATGCAAAATGGCTTGGAGATTCAAGGCTTCCAAGTACAAAAATGCCACACCAATTGTTCCAAAACCCGAGGCATGTATCAGAGACATTTGCGTTGGCTCCTATCAAACATACGGGAATAATATTACAGCGTCAGCTGCTTTTATGGCATTTAATGTCGATCATAATGGTAAATACAATCTATATATGCTAAATAAAAATATTATTTGTATTTAATTTTATATTATTTACACAAATTTATTGATGATAATATTTAGGATCTAGTTTGGCTGTTTTGCCACTTGAGGATTGCGGTAGAAAGAGCAAAACTATGCCACTTCTTCACGCTCATGCGGACACAGTAACTGATATGGATTTTTCGCCATTTCATGATGGTCTTTTAGCCACAGGATCGCAAGATTGTCTTGTCAAATTGTGGCATATACCTGAGATTGGCTTGGAAGAGTCTCTCTGTAATCCCGAGTGTACATTCTCACATAGACAGCGACGAGTTGAGGCTGTGTGTTGGCATCCAACTGCTGAGCATCTCTTAGCAACGGTTTCGTTCACAAATTTATCATTGTGGGACGTTGTTTCGCAACAAGAGCTCTTTTGTAATTATTTTCGCAATTTAATATTTATTTCTACAGCGAATTTTTTTTTTTCTTCATATAATTAATTAAATTCGTTTGTGTTTTGCTATTATTATTATTTGTTTCGTTTGTTTTCTAGCGAATAATGAACATTCGGACGTGATTCAATCGCTGAGTTGGAAAAATGATGGAAGCTTATTATCAACATCGTGTAAAGATAAACAACTTCGTATAATTGATCCAAGAGCAACAAGATCAATAGTGAATTCGTGCTCAAGCCACCAAAGTATTAAAGATTCGAGAACTGTTTGGTTGGGCAATAGCGATAGAATTCTTACAACTGGCTTTGATGCCGCGCGTCTTCGTCAAGTTTTTATACGTGATTTGAGAAATTTAAATGAACCAATGAAAACATTGGAATTGGATTGCAGCACGGGTATATTGATGCCGTTATTTGATTGCGACACTAATATGTTGTTTTTGGCTGGCAAAGGTGACACAACAATTTTATATCTGGAAGTCACCGACAAAGATCCATTTTTAGTTGAGGGAATTCGTCACAGTGGTGAACAGACAAAAGGTGTGTGTTTAATTCCGAAGCGGGCACTAAATGTAATGCAAGCTGAAATTAATAGAGTTTTGCAATTGACATCGAATATGGTTATTCCAATTATGTATCAAGTGCCGAGAAAGGTTAGTGTTATATAAATAATATTGTATTTTATCGTAGTATAATTTATTATAATGGATTTGTTTTTTTGTTTCTGTAATAATAGACATACAGAGACTTCCATGGTGATATTTATCCCGATACTGCTGGTTGTGTTGCTCAAAATACTGCTGAGGCATGGATAAAAGGTCACAATGCGCCCGTGCCAAAAATATCTCTTGATCCTGCCAAGCGTATTAAAGGCGAAGAACCAATAATGGTAAGTAATTTCATTATTTTTTTTTCCTATTTGTCATGTAATATTGATTTAAAAATTTTCATTTTTCATCATTTGACTAAGCACCATTGCGCCTATGTATTTTTTAAAAAATTACTGTGATAAGCAACACTGTATTCTTATTGTTAATTGATTATTCAATAGTTAGGGTTTTATAGAGTATGACTGCATATTAAATGCATGATTTATTTATAAATTTATCATTGTTGTGTTGATAATGATTGTTATAATTTGTTTTTTTTTTTGTTCTTTTGACTCTACCTCACTTGTAGTTTATCATTCACTCGAGTCTATGTATGTGCTATTTTTGTTTTTATTTCACATTTCAGAGCTCGTCAATGTATACATTATTACTTTATGAGAGTGTTCGATACCGAATAGTGGAATAATACTTATTCCTGGCACGTGCAATTTGAATTAGTGAGTCATTTTGACCATTACAATACATTGTAAAATTTTTTGATGTTTTGCTGTGTATGTATATATTTTAAGAATTCAAGAATAGTTACACGATCTGACGTTCTAATTTTAAGTTCAGCAGATAAATAATTTCTCCCATCGCTATAATTTATTATTGCAAAGCTTAAAGTTATGAACAAAATTGTTTGATAAATTTTTGAATGGAGCTTTTTATCTTTCAATTGCGTGCAATTTTTGGTAGATGCTTTTGTTATTGGAATATTCATCATTGTGGAACATGAATATAACGACAAAAAAAAAAAATACTTCACCTTCAACTACAGATACACAAGGGGAACTTGGCATCACTGAAAGAGACACAGCAGGAGATTAAAGTTGAGAATGCAAAGGCTGCCAAGAGTTTGCATTCGACACCCAAAGGTTTTGTACAGCAGCAACAACCGTCGAAAGTCCAATCTATAATTCAAGATAAAGAGGAAAAATGGGAAAAAAGAAATGAAAATGATCAACCAGCGAAAATTGACGAACTGCCACGATCTGACACAGACGATGATATTAAGTCAAAGGTGCAAAATGGTGGAGCATCAATGCCACCTAAACCATTGCCGAGGTCATCGCGCGCCAATAGCATTTGTGAGGAGGAACCCAAGCCTGTGGCGCGTCCTAGAACATCGCCGAGTTCAGGCACAGTCGTCACATCCGTCAATCCCAATATTGTTGGCGGTTACAAGGTTGGAAATAGACATCAGGACGAAAAATATACAATTGCTAGGATTAATATATTAGAATAGTGCGACGATTGTCGAATTTCAAAAACGCTCCACTTAGAAATATACATATAATTAATGTCACTAGCTGTATTGAACTTACCCTATTCATTATGAATATACTCTTGAAGTTATTATGAATATAATATTAATTATATTTACATTTATTGCAGCCACGACTGGGGCCAAAACCGTTCCAATCAAAATCTGGCAGTCAGGAATTCTCATTTGATAAAATATTTTCTGTTCCTGTGGCGCCAAATAACGAAAGCAATGGTTATAATCCTGCTGATAGCAACGTAATTACTGACAATGTAATGAATGACTCGGATAAATCGCCGACATTTGATGTTGAACCAATGAAAGAAATTGAAAATGGAAAAAGTGATTCCAGTTCAATGGAGGAAGACGCAAATTCCAGTGATTCCGGTTATAAACCTAAGACCCCAAGTACCGCTGAACGGCGTAAACTCTTTGAAACAATAGTAAAGGATGAATCACCCGAAAATGAAGAGCCGGGGAATTTGGAACGCGGTGGTCTCAACAGAAATTCCATTGCTGAACGGCGAAGATTATACGAGAGCCGTTCAGTATCCGTGACAGATGGTAATCTTGCAGAAAAAGCAATGGGATCACCGACTGCATTGCGTCGACGCGATTCATTCAAAACCAAAAGTGATGTAATTAAAGAAGACGATTCAAAAAAACTTGTTCCGATGTTACGACAACAAAGTATGGATCCACGTTTGGAAAAACCTGAACCAACTACAACACCAACACCAAAGAGAACATCAACCGTATTCGGTCGTGTATCTAAATTTCGTCATTTGAAAGGCACACCAGGACACAAGTCAACGCACATTGAAAATATCAGAAATATTAGTCGACAAATTTCAGGTGAATGCGATGGTTTTCATGCTAATTCCGATCGTGTCGCGGTGCCATTGAGTGGACCCGGTGGTAGAATAGCTGTATTGGAGTTAAAGACCACCGGGCGATTACCCGATGGTGTCATGCCAGCATTGGTTCACGGTGCAAGCATTATGGATTTCCAATGGGATCCATTTGATAATCAAAGATTGGCTGTTGCGTGTGACGATGGAATGATTCGACTTTGGGAAATTCCTGTTGGTGGTTTAGCAGAACTAACAAATGAACCCAAATACACAATTGAAGCGCACACAGATAAAATTTATTTAATTAAATTTCATCCATTAAGTTCTGATGTACTTGCATCAGCATCTTACGATACGACAGTTAAAATTTGGGATTTGGCACCATTGAATTCTGGCAATTCAGCAATTGCCAAAATAACACTTAATGGACATACAGATCAAATTTTTAGTCTTGCATGGTCTCCATGCGGCCAATATCTTGCGAGTGCATGCAAAGATGGTAAATTGAGGATTTATAAGCCAAGAAATAATGATGTACCGATAAATGAAGGTAAAGGACCAGTTGGTACACGTGGTGCAAGAGTTGTTTGGGCACTTGACGGTCGTTATTTAGTTGTAATGGGTTTCGATAAAGTCTCCGAGCGTCAAATAATGATATTTAAAGTTGATAAATTGAATGCACCGTTGAATACCGTCGGTTTAGATGTATCACCAGCTATTTTGATGCCATTTTACGATGAAGATAGTTCAACCTTATTTTTGACTGGTCGTGGCGACTCAACAATTTATGCTTTTGAGGTTACGGAAGAAGCACCATATTGCTGTCCACTCAGTCATCATCGTTGCGCAAGTTTGCATCAAGGATTGTCATTCTTACCGAAAAATAAGTGTGATGTTGCCAGTGTGGAATTTGCATCAGCTTTGAGACTTACAAATAATACAATTGAACCGTTGAGCTTTACAGTACCACGAATCAAAAGTGAATTGTTTCAAGATGATCTATTTCCACCGACTAGAGTCACATGGATACCGACACTCACGTCAGTGGAATGGTTCAATGGAGTTAATAAACAAGCACCGAGGTTGAGTTTGAAGCCATCTGGAATGGATTGTTGTAAGTGTTAATTACATTAACGAATATTGTATTGTTAACACATGTATTCATTAAATTGGTTTTTTATTTCATTTTTTTTTTTTTTTTAGTGACAGAAAATCAAGGACAAGGAATCGTAACAGCGCCAGTGTCTGCTAAACAATTAGGGCAATTTTCAATGTCTGCACAATCATTTGGAAGAATTGGATGGAATTCAGACATGTCTGGTTTACTAAAAGCCAAACAAGATGAGGTAATAATGCAAAAATTCTATTATCAAACTGTTGTGCATGATTGCATTATTTTCCATGGCACCGCACAATATATAACTATTGATTTGTCAGTGATTTATCAATATTCAACTTTTGCTTTTTTATTGCTTTACATTGCACGGTTTTTTTTTTTTTTCATTTTATTCGTCAAACAAAAAGAAAAAAAATCAAACCAATTATTTCTCATCACTACTTGACGAAAAGTAATAATGATTTATTATCGTGGGCAAAATATTTTTTATTTTTATCTGGACATTTTAGAGTTGTAACGAATGTTACCTCTGTGCTATGCTTGTGTGTGGTAGATCCAAAAAAATATGAGCAACATAGTGGGTGACGTCATACAATCCTCCTTGGAACAGGACCACATGGAGGGAGTGGACGAAGATGAATGGGTAGGTTTAATATATAACATTTTCGAGGAAAGAAAAAGAAGATGAAATTCAAGTATCTCATATTAATGGTTCCTTCACCTATCATCGCTACCAATCATCTAACATTCATCACCTGTTATTGTTTATTCAATTTTATCATTCGTTTCTGCGTAAAAAAAGTTTTGTAGATATAATGACGATGTACTACTGATTGAAATTTAATTATTTTTTTTTATATTCTTTTTTATATCAGGACGACTGAATCAATTGATGAATGAATACTCAACTGCTGCAAGCGGAATGCCAACCGTTTTTGAGGAGTATACGATGATAATTAATCTCTCGCGTACGACAGAATATCCGAAAGCCATTTGGCTCTCCATCAAAGAGCCTAGCCATTACCTCGAAAGTTGCTTGTTGTTGTTTTTTTTTTTTTTTTTTTTCAAATACCTTTTTTTATTTTTTATCGTATATTGCATTATAATCCAGTATCCTGCTAGTTATCTTTTATTTTTCCTATTAATTCCATATAACTTACAATTGTTTGCTTCCTTCGAGTGCCACATTTCTATATATATTATGTGTGTGGAAAAAAAATTTATTATCATTTACACACATAATTATATAACTATTATTTATTGATTATGAACATTTTTCGTTAAATTTTTATTATGGTAATTTATTTATTATTCATTTGGTGATATTTATGTAGTTTTTGTAATTGGTAGCACAATCACAGAAACTAATAAGATTAATTTTTAACAGTTTTGGTTATTATTTTTTTTTTTCCTTTTTATTTTCCCAAATTAATACCGGTGTGTATTTTGTTTTTTTCTATTTGGTCTATTTTTCGCTTTCATATTGGCGTGTGAATTCTAGTCTAGAATAAATTAATTTATTGATTCAAAGAATATTTGTCCCAGAAAAATACGTAAATATTGATGCTAATGGCTTAGTATTATTATAGTAATTGTAGTAACATAGACTATACATTGATGTATAGAGTGATTATATACTTTTGCGCAATAATTCCAGCAAAAGTGAATATTCTTCTCCTTCTTAATCTTCTTGTTCATCATCATCATCATCTTTATTACCATCATCATCATCATCATCACCACCACCACCGCCGCCGCCGCCACCATCATATTTTATTATTTTTATAGATGGAAACGTAAAAGATTCAATTGAATTCCATACTGAAATGGAAATATTGTTTTGGGTTCTCGAATATTGTTACGATCCAAAGCAAAGAAAAAGAAAAAAATGTCAAGAGGCTAAAATTATTGATTCTTTTGATGGCGACCAAATAATACTCGATTCTCTCTACCGAGATGAGAATTGAAAAAATAAAAATTAAAAAATCATGACAAATATTTATATTATTATATTACAAAAAATCATTAATAATATTAGCGACATTAACAAAGAGAAAGGAAATTTATTGGCATCACAATTACTTTATGTGTGTGAGAGTGTTATATCAATAAATTTTTTCTCTCTTGGAAAATCATGCTATACACTGACTCATTAATATTACGAGATATTATTAAAATTAAAGCGGGTTGAGGTTGTATACATTAATGCAATAATGTAATAAGTACTGACACTGATAATATTTTCATGGAACAACATTGAAGAAACACAAAAGAACTTCATATCGATTATTGAAATGATCATAATCAATTTTTGTTTCATGGTTTTATAATTTCTGGATATGACTCGTTGGAATATTCATTTTAAAAATAATAAAAATGAAAGGGAAAGCAACCAAAAAAAGTGAAGAAATGCGAGGGATGTCAGAATTCAGAAATTATTTACTATGTATCACGACACACAGTAGTCGTACAGTGTTACAAAATAATGTCAAAAACATTCGACACATTCAATTTTCTGAATTTTACACATTTTTTATATTAGTACATTGACGGAATATGGAGGTTATTTTTTAGGTGCACTCGTAAATGAAAACTTTACGATTTTTGCTACGTGGTATATTTTTTATTATGAAAACGTGAAGAAAAACAAAAAATGTAAAACAATTTATTGATTTCGTGATATATGTAAAACTTTTTATCCATTTTTTCAATGTTCGTAATTTATCAAATGTATTTACAACAAATAATGTAATTTAAATAATGGTGCTACGACCTACATACTGGGAGCTTTTATATGATTGACAATGGGCACTATTAAATATAATAATGCACTACTTGTTAATCATTACAAGCAGACAGTACCATCAATTTATACAAAAAAGAAGGAAGAAACATTTACCAACGAGGTGCCAAAAAGAAACACGACATGTTTTATTCCTTTTTTTTTTTTCACTTTCATTTACAAACAAAAAAATTAATTTTAGATCGATGCCTCGACCATTCCCAAGAGCATTCCATTACAGTATAAACAAAAATATTCCAAAAGCATGTAAAGCCATTTTATAATTAGGTGAAGAAAAAAGAAAAACAATATATGTTCAATTGAGTTACAAATTTAGTTTATACTTTTACACAAATTATTTGATAGAATTTTTTCGAATTTATATTTTCGATAATAATTAATTAATTTATCAATTAATTACTCATCAGTTTTTTTTAGCTTGTGCATTTTTCAAAACGACAATATGATATATTAAATTGGCCTATTTTATAATTTACTTTGGCAATGCAATTGCTATTGGAAAAAGTGCGATTATGATAAAATTTTCATGAACACAATTATTATTGTCAGCGGGTGTATGTAACCTATAAATTTTCATTCTTTTCTTTTCGCTCTTCTTTCAATTATTATTAGCCAATATTTGTAATAAATGATCATTAAATCATAAGCCTGAAAAAGAAAGAATATTTCGGGGCTGTTAATGGCAGGCTCGTGTGCCGATTATTATACAAGTGATCCGCCAAGAAGTAGCTTTGTCGTAGTAGTGTGTCTCTTTGTATCGACTTTATATCTTACATGTATTTCAACTATAAGATATTTGTACCAAATAACAATTGAGCCTTTAATATTTAATCAAATTTCGCCTTTTTATTTCCACAATAACCTGAATAATTTAATTGTCAAAAAGAAAAAAACGGAAGACAATTGTGCAGTATCTCGAAATTATTTTCAACATCGTTATTTTGTAAATTCAACATCAATTGATAGAAATTAAATTTGCCGCGCAATGATATTAAAAAAAGAATAACAATTATCATACTCACAAGGCAATGGAGTTTATATGGCCGTCTGTCAGTCAGAGAGGGGATTTCGGGTATGTTCGGCTTTTTCCCCTCTCCTTAAATTAAATATATCGTATCAATTGTACTCGCATTGTGTAGTCAAAGCACAATTTGAATTTCTTCCATTTACCTTCAATAAATTTCAAATAAATAAAGAACTGTACACTATTGGCATTGAAATGCTTGTGTACATACCATCGAAGGTGTATTTGTCATTAAATTATTTTAAACACAACAATTTTGCGATTTACTTTAAAATTACATTCAATTTTTGAATATCGCGCACACGTAGGAATACACCAATCATGATGGGAGTGCATTGTCTATACTTATGGAGAGGGGAATTAAAGCCGAACATACCCGAAGTACACAATTTCGCTGGAGCGACTATATATTTACTACAAAAACGTTTATTAAATTGCTGTATGTGGTTCATGCGAATGTATTTTTCAATATTCAGGCATTTAAATGATATCGCGAATATTCCGTGGCGACAATGACAATGCAGCTGTTAAAAGAAAACGTCAAATTGATACATTAAAAATCTTCAACGACAAGTAAGTTACATGCAATATTTATATATAAAATGATAACCTCAAGTTAAATCCAACGAAAATTCTACATATATATATTTTTCAAATGAATAAATTTATTATAGTGTAATAGAATTGAGAGAAGACACGGAATATCAAGTACAATTTGATGCTGGGGATAAGCGAATGGCTATTATAGTATCGTTATCACCGGAATTTCCATTGGAAAAGCCTGTCCTCAGAGTTTCACCATCAATCATAAATCATCCTTGGTGCAATGAGCACAGTGAAATCATCAATGCACCAGGCCTGTTGAATGTAAGAATTAAAACTGTACATGCATGTGCACATGATATAAGTAACATTATCTTATCATTCATTTGAATTCAGTTCACAGTACACAGTGATCTGGGTCGTGTTGTACAAGCTATTATTCGGGAATTCAGTAAAAATCCACCGTCACAATTGCACGAGGACGCTTCATTAGCACCCAATGCATCACATCGAGGTAACATTTATATAAACTATAAATTTATTTGTACAATATCTATTCACACTTGTTTAAGTTAGTGGCAAACTAATTGTGTATATTCCATTTTTTTTCAATATAGAAATGCATGATGGAGGATTGCCGTACGGTTTGCAATGTTATTCAGAACGCTATCCAACCGTTTACAATGCATGTTACAATTCGCAATTACCAAATTATTCATCGTCTAACGCGAATATATGCAAATACAATTATATCAATACGTGCACATCGAACGACGAACAGGCTGCTTTCCCTTCAACATCCTATCGTTTGATGTACAGTAATAATCACCTTCATCCTATTACAACGACTAGCAGTATGAACACTACCTCTATGACAACCATCACAACTGCCACTGTCACCACCACTACTACTAACACTACCACCCCCGCCACCGCAACAATTACCACCAGCAGTAGCAATAATCATCATATACAATGTTTTGCTAATCATCCGGTAACTGGTTACATGCAGTCAACATGCTACAGTATTAATGCTAAATATCCAACATCAATTCCGAATCAGTCATCAATTACTTCAATCGCTGATCGTGAATTTCCGGAATTGAGTAGTTTAAGTAATGAACAATTAATTGAACTTGGTGAGGAAGGAAACAACAATATTGATATTTTTTTGGATAAATGTTCTCAACTTGAAGATATTCAAATATCGATTGACGAGACCATTAATTCTGTTGAAGAAATGGCGAGTAAGTTGACTATGTCATTGAATGATTGATGGGAATTGATATGATCAATTGATTCAATGATGAATATTATAATTTTTCTATTTACAGATGAAAATTTAGCCAAAGAGACGGAATTGAAAATGTTACAGAATGAGATTGCTTTGAAGATGCAAACTATGTCGGCGCTCAAAGCACGTTATGACAATATGATTCAACAATATAACAAATTGTCAGAAGCATTTGCACCGGATCATATAAGAGAGTGTTTGAAGCAGGCAGCGGACAGCAGTCACGAACAGAGTGAAAAAATTGCGGAAAATTTTCTTGAACAAAAGATTGATGTTGAACGTTTTCTCAGCACTTACATTGAATGTCGAAAGCTTGGGCAAACAAGGCGTACAAAAGAAGAGAAGTTGGCCCACCAATTGAATGAATTAAAACGAGCCGGCTATTAATGAGGTCATGAATTTGATCAATACTATTATTATTATTTTTTCTAATATTTCCCATCAGAAATATTACGTGAATAAAATGTAAATAATTTTTAGTTAATGTGTAGCTATAAGATGTTGTATTTTCAATATATGTATGACCTCATTAATTACAATTTCAGGTACACGAATACTGAGATACAATCAATTTTTTTTAACATAATATTCTGAACAGCCTCCACATTTTTTATTGTATATAAAGTATATAACCAGGTTGAATTGAAAATCTATATTTAAATTGATATTTTGCACAAATTTTCATTTTCCTTTTTTTTTTTCGTTTTATTTGTCTGTATATTTATTTATAATGTGGGGGTAGATGTAACATTTGTGGCTCACTATTTGGAAAGAAAAAACAACAAACAATTCTGAAATACCTTCAGGTGTTATCCTGCGATCAATAGGTGCGGCAAAAAAATCTCACTACTCATTATCAACATACATGAATAAAATCGATACTAACGATCAATGATACATCTACCTTTTCTATATTAATAATTGATGATTGAAAAAAAAAAATAAAAAAAGGGTATTTATTATAGACACTCTTACACGCAGTTCATCGTCACACATAAAACGTTCCATGAATTTAAGACCATACACTTAATTGAAAATAATGCTAAGTACTATATTACAAAAGTGTGAAAAATTGTTTTACAGTAAATTCAACTCAAAAAGTGCAAAATGATATACATGAAAATCAAAATAATTAGATTACAATCGTGTTTTGTGTTCTCATTACGAAACACAATCACTCTATATTTGGACACAATAAAATGGATAATAGAAGTAAAATGAAGATCATACAAACAATCATGGATCAACAAATGAGATCATGATGTATCTTGTTCCCTTTGTTACTTTCAACCCTTCATGATAGTGTGTCAGTCGTCCGGGATGCATCAACATCCATCCGACTTTAGTGTCAGTCACGGCGCATTTGTATCGAAGAAAATGACAGCCACCACCCTCATAATCCACACCATTTTCATTTAGCGCTATATTTATTGTGTATGTCGAAGTGTCATGATGAGGACGTAAACTTGGCTGTTCGGTTGGTCTGTATCTCACAACAAAATTCAACAGTGACTTGGGCGGCTAAAAATCATAGAGGAACATAAACATTAAAATCAAGTTCAATCAATTATTGTGTGCTTTAAACAGCTCGATATTGAATGTCTCACATCGTGAAAGTAGCCAATAAACACACGCTCTTGTAGAGGCTTCACGTATTCTTTGAGAATATATAGCCAGTGTGGCTCGTAATGTACTTGATTCATATGAATGTCACGAGTTGGCACATTTTCATAGCCACCTTGCAATCGTTCATCCTACGAAAATCAACATTTATTATTGCATTATTATCATTATTATTATTGATGTTAAATATTTTATTAATTGTGTTTGTTACTTGATTTGTGCCATCCGACCACTTGCCAAATGCCTCCATGATTTCGATCAACTCTTTGGTGAATCGCCGGGTGACAAAGGGAAACCAATACACATCTGGACATGGCTAAATAAACATTAATTAATAATAAATGGTATGTATGACATATGAGAGATTATATAGCACGTATTTTTCTTACCTGTATTGGCTCAATGTTGTCTTTAAAATTATCCGAATAATTCTCGTGGAGATAACGCTTTTCCCAATCATATTTGTTATTGAATATCTGATACATGTCGGGATTTGTAAGGTGAATCATGAAATTATCGGGATCAACTAGATGACCAAATTCTAAACGATTGCTCACATACATGAACACATCCCTTTGTCTATTGGTCATAGAAAATGCCATATCTGAATCCAATTCATCTGCTGTTTTATACACCGGCCGTGTCTTTGGATTGCTGATTATTGTTGAATTGATTAAATAGCAATTATTGATATACGGTACATTCCACAGCCCTCTATAAAAATAAATAATAAGCACCAGGGTGCGTCATCAACACACAAATAAATTAACTAATTGAAAGACACATAAATATCATACACATAGGTACATTATTGTATCATATATAATACAATGTTTATATATACAAGCGAATAATATAATGATATGGTGTGTTGAGAGAATGTTTGACCGCCGTATCCATCTACCAATTGGTTATACGCATATAATTATCCAATTGAGATTCATAACTCGAACGTTAATGTAGTCCGGTGTATGTGCCATCTACTCGTGCATCGCGTGGTCCATTCATGTTTTGGCTCCACGATAACATAGCTTAAAAATTGTGTATTACAAAGTGGGATTTCGTTGTTTTTTTTCCCCCCTGATTTTTTTTCGCTAATTCATAAATAAACGAAGTTAACCAGGTATATGTAATATACAGCCTGTCTCATCATACTTGATCGATACAATCATCTATACGGTACCTTCACTATTTTTCACGCTTAGTCAACGTCATCAATTTTACAAACGTGTATACACATACACAAGCGTCACGTTACACTTCAAAGAGTATATATATATGTACACTATCTTTATTATAAAATTATTCCTCTTTTGCATGTTGTTGCAATATAGGGAACAAATGAGTAAGCACCGACAACGATTACACCTCGGATCATTATTATTGTTTGTGATGCTATACACGATCGCGGATGGTGCCAAAGGTGGCGGTGTACCAGGTGGACGAAACCGTGGCAATAATCATGGTCGTATTTATGGATCGAGAATTCCAATTCTCATACCAAGCCGCAATCCCGCAAGCACTGGATACTATGAAAATAAAGATGTAAGTATTGACTTATAATAATAATAATAATAATAATAATAATAATAATAACACCAACAACAACAACAACAACAACAATGATTATTAGTATGCCAATGATAATGATAATAATTATAATAATATGTTAATGATGCTGTTGTTGTTGTATGTGAAAGGCGGCAAAAATAGTAAAGGCATCGCATTTTGAATTGGATTACATGTTAGGCAGAAAAATAACATTTTTCTGTATGGCCCGTGGATATCCAAGGCCAGAGATAACGTGGTTTAAAGATGGAATTGAGCTCTTTCATCATAAATTTTTTCAGGTAACAATACGACGTAATTTATATTTAAATATAATATTTTATATACATGTATCAATTTTTAGTGGTGTGTATGGCTGTATGTGTGTGTGTGTGTAACAGGTACATGAATGGCCTATAGGTAATGATACCATCAAGTCTAAGATGGAAATTGATCCAGCGACTCAAAAGGATGCTGGCTACTATGAATGTCAAGCTGACAATCAGTACGCGGTGGATCGTCGAAGTTTCAGAACCGATTATGTTATGATTTCTTATTAAGCCCCCATGTAACTCCAAAAAAAAAAAAAAAAAAAAAAAAAAAAAAAAAAAGGAAGAAAAAGTAATTGATGTAAATAATGTGTCCAGAATAATTCAACATGTCTATATGCATGTCTGCATATAGATAGATAGATATATATATATATATATATATATAGCGATTAATTTCAATGAATAAAATTCAGGTCTATATGCACGTATATGTAGAGATGGTGGTGGGTCTGATGGTGGTATCAGGCTACAATTTTCTAATGGATAGGAATGAACAACTAGTTGAGGAAGGGGAGTAATGAGAGTGATGCTTGACAGCGTTATTACGTACATTGGCGTTTCGTGTCATCGGGTTGACCGCTGTCTGTCTGTCTGTTCGTCGTGGTGAGTGAAGAAGAATTTTGCGAGACGAGATATTGTAAATCGCGACAATACAACAATACAGCCCGTCCTGATCATTCATACATTTTGTTTTGTTTTATCGATATAGATAGATAGATAGATAGTTAGATTGATAAATAGATAGATAGGTAGATGCATATATACATACATGCATATACCCATTTATAATATGTAAATATATTTATATATATATATATATATATGTTTGTGTGTATGCATATGTATATGTATATGTATATGTATATATATATATATAGATCGTCATGGCGCAATTCATAAATATCATTGTCCTTTTATTCACGATCCTGTTGATCAACTGTCCATCAGAAATATCGGGGAGGAGAGGAAAAACACGGGCTCGAAATAAGTCCCGTGTACAAATTGGATTGCCAATCACCGGCAAGTACCGGGATCCTGAAAGTGATCAGTACTATAATAACAATAATGTTGAGTATATTTCAAATTGCGATATGAGAGTGAATTGATAATAATATAAATTCGATTGTGTATAACATATATGTCACTTTCCACACATATGCTTCAGGGTGCGAAAATTTTACTGGCATCGCATTTTGATCTTGAATATGTTTTGGGACACAAAATAGCATTTCTTTGTGTCGCACGAGGCTCGCCACGTCCACATATTACTTGGTTCAAAGATGGAGCGGAGATTTACACACATCTATACTTGCACGTAAGTCAAATATCACATTAAAATGTCATGAAAACTTGATAATGTGGGTATTTAATTGATGACGAAAAAAAATAAATAAAACAAATAAAAGGTACACGAATGGCAAGTGAGAAATGACACGGTGAAATCAAAATTGGAAATTGATCCGGCCACTCAAATGGACGCTGGCGTGTATGAGTGCACAGCAGACAATATGTATGCTATCGATCGGCGATCATTTAAAACCGACTTTTCCATTGCATTTGACTAAAATAATGAGCTTATTTTTAATTATATATTATTGAACATAAATTTTTGTGCACATGTACTTTTTTCATGTGCAATTAGTGACTGTAATTTTAAATATTGTCATATAGTGAATTTATTAGTTGTAATAAAGCAAATTTATAACTGCACAAACTCACCGCCGCTTATTCTCAATGATATCCATGTAATCTGGGCTACGAATATAATAGCCATTATCCGCAACAGCGCCCCAAAAATTGCTCCATGCTGATGATGGTCGAACAAGCATTGGCGCAACAATTCCTCTCTGCTGTTCTACCAATAGCTTGAGGGCATATTTATTGTCAAGATGGGCAACCGATTCGATGTTAAAGTACGCAGAGCATCCTTTAAGTAAGCAATGATTGCTGAAATTTTTGCAGTTTTTAACAGAAATAAAGGAACAAAAATAAAAACAAAAGAATAAAAAATAAAAATAATAGTAACAAAATAGAATGATAATGATGAAAAATAGAAGCAACATACAGAGCTAGATTTCTGGCAGATGCTATGTCTAGATTATCCATTGGAGTTATAATTTTCATGCTCACATATTCATTACGATAGTTCTTTATCCACTTTTCAACGGTGGTCTGATGGTACAATTCACTGTTGTAAATGAAAACATGAATTTTTGATTTTGGATATACTTGATGATTAATATTATCAAAGAATTCGTCGAGGAATGGTGTTGGTTGATTAACGAAAATAGCCATTAAAATTGGTGGATATGTATCCGGCCGGTCTTTGATCAATTCAATTGTGTAATCGTGACAATTAAGACAACTTTCAGTGGGACTCCATGCATTTGCCAAATAATTTCCCAATGAATTGAGAACAAGTTTACTGGGACCATTCCCATGGAGTATCAATGGAACTGTATTGTACAATGTGTTCTGTAGATACGCCTCATTTCCTTTAAATCTTAATTCAACATCACCTAAATAAATGCGGTAAACAATAATTTCTACTTCTTCTAATGGATTCATAATGACATGTTTATAAGGTTTTATATATTACCAATTGCACCATAGAGATTTTGGAAAATTTGCGATCTGTGATCTAACTGAATCTTATACTTCTCTCGTAATTCACGATTGAGGAATATTTTGGTGAAAAATAATTGATCATCGTCATTATTTGCAATTTTTGAAGTTGCCATAATTGCATATATATCTGATGCGTATCCGATGAAGCCACCTGAATTGAGATAAGGCTTACCGCCGGAATCATCAAGTGGATATTGGGACGCGAGCGATTTATCAGGCCAACAGTATTTTTCTGACGCAAATAGAATGCGTACATTAAATGATATAAATTTCTTAACAATTTCATCTAACGGGGCGAGGAATATTACATCGTAACTGAAAAATAAATTAATTATGAATTAATGTGATCTGAGAATGGAAAATCATTCATGTATATTTATTTTGTTCATTTGGTTATTTTTATTTTACCTGTCTGTAAATAGGACAATTTTTGATGTATTGTCCTTAAATTCTTGCAGTGCTTTTTTCAAGAGATTGACTTTGTATCCACCACCCGCACGATTCATGTCTCCACCTTTCCATGGTTTACCCATGCCGAGAACCTCTGTATTATTTTTAAGTCCATAGACCATTGCCGATCTTAAATATCTTTTGAAGCCATCCGTTTGACTCGATGCCACTGTCAACACTACTGTATCTGCATAATATTAATTAACAATAAGTAAAAGAATAGTGTACATTTTATTTTAATTACATGATCATACATGTATAGGTGTAAAAACTATATGGTGTAAAAACTATATTCTCTATTTTTTAGTTCGAATTCTTTAATAATATGATTGTCATAATTTCATTTATTTCAGTGGAAGAAAAAACAAATTATTTATAGAAGAACTGCTGTGCAGTTGAAATATCAAAGTAGCGTATTATATATTTGTATATTTAAACATCTGGAAAAATGTTATTTTAAGTAATAATTGGAACGATAAAATACGATAACGTTTCTTGGTTAAATAAATATTATATTGATGTAATTTATATGATTATAAATATGTCAAATATGTGAGTAAATGTATAATTTCATATATAGGTACATACAAAAAATTATTATTGCATGTTAAAGAAATGTTTATATTTCATGCGGATTACTTATAAATTAGATTATATCGCAACCATAAAAAAAACCACTTGTATGAATATTAAATATTTCATAAATCAATATAAAGAGTAAATGTAGTGTTTTTTTTGTCAATATGGTTTGAAATGATGAATTTTAACAATTATTTATACATGAATTCATTAACATTTTATCACTACTTTACCGATCAAGTAAATGTTGCAATTTCGAATTATGTTGATTATTCCATATACTGAACTATGAACAATTATATCAATCAGTTTATTAAATAAATAGATGTGTTATAATTAAGCATATATTTCAAATGTAACTTTAATATCCATTGCTGCAATAGGCGTGATAAAATATTGCCTAAGTTTCCCGCGAATTTTACCGACCGTGATGTTCACTCATCATGGCGGATCAATTATATTATTTTAAAATGTTCTTATTTTTCATGTGAAAAATGTTTGTTAAATTGTTGATGAAAACACAAATTTAATTCAATACATTTGTCACATCCATTCATCATATCATCTGTGTCTATATGGATACATATAGACACAGATTATATCCATACTAAATTTTCTCCCTTAAATTATAAATAAAATGGACCCTATTTATATTTTCATCTTACACTTTGCATAATGTCAGCGCAAGAACCTCTTAAAAAAGCAGTACCGAACGAGTATTACGCGCCGCAGAGCGTATCTTGACAGTTCATGGTTCAGTTATGGTGACTTTCTTCCACGTAAGACGCTTTTTTGGTACATTAAACCCACACACAAAAAAAAAACGAAATAAAAAAAGAATGAAAAGGGGAAAATTGGTTTGAATCGATTGTTCAATTTCTAATTATATGCTTCGATAATTCCCATGATATCAATTATTGAAATGCACATAGAAATGTGATTTCATTGAATAAAAATAAATGAACGTTCGTTTATGCACAATAAAAAATTCGAACGTAGCTGTGTGTTTGAACCAATTGATCGAGAAAAAT
>CAJUYH010000007.1:34415-169091 GCA_910591685.1 Galerucella tenella
GTTAACCAATTAAATATGTCTATGGTACATTAATATATAATTGTCAATGATTACTATTTAATATTGATGTTAATAATGGTGATAGTGTGTACATGAATAATTTTTATAATTATTTACCGGTATCATGAATATTGGATGTTGTCGTTTCAGCAAAGAGGCAATAACAACACAATAAAAAATTGCAAAACCACCAATTTACTTCCATTGTGCCGGCCACAATAATTCTATATGTCACAATAAAATATGAATAATTGATAAAAATAAATAACGAAACATCTGTATATATAATTAACACACAATGTTTTGAATGTGACAACGTTGATCCTTCAGACTATCGAGAGTATCCACTGTCACTATATACTAAATGTGACTGGCGGTATCGGCGGTATATAAAGATAGAACATTTCTCACACATTAACGTGGAAAATGGTGTTGGCTGCATATATATATATATATGTATATATGAGAGTGAGTGTGTGTATGCAAGAGCAAGAGAAAAAGATGGTGATAGAGTGGTGGATGCAGTGGTGGCCATACGAGATATACATATTGGATGGGTAGGATAAGGATACTGCCTTTAAAGATTCCTACTGTGTCATCAAGAGTTTTTAATAACTATTTAACCGATCAATGATGTACTACTTTCATGTTTAGTGCGCCGATATGCAGGGAATTATATTGTCGACATATTTTTTAAATGCAACGAGATTTTTTTAAATTACGTAGTTCCATTTGCCATGAGAGAGACAGAGCGTGCATACATATATATGTATATATTGTGTACGAAATTTAGAATCGATAAGTACGATAAACACTTGAATAAAATAAGCGAATGAAATACTGGAAAAATATATATATAAATGGAAGTTAATGAATGAATTGAAAATAAAAATAATTAGTGGAAGTGACAACAACTGAATTTAACATACTTCGAATTGTACAGGAATTTTTCTATAAGCCGGCTATATGTCGTGAAAATGTAGAAAGGGAAAAAAAAACCAATTTTGTTTACTATTTTATGACTCCATTTCAATAATTATTGACAAATTATTTGATAATTATTTGTTGACTCGTTATGAGTAAAAGTATGGTTTTAATGGATAATTTGGATTGGGCCATACAACTGGCATGTTCACCATCGGCTTGCACAAACAGTATCAAAGAAATGTAAGGTTATATATTGGTAATGAAGATTTACTGAATTTTAAACTTGCGCGATTACATAGATGATGTTTAATTTATTTCAGCTTAAATCGAGGAATTACCAGTTATGTGTGGGATGAAATTTCATCAAAAATTTATCCAGTCAATGATGTAATTGAGACACGAAAAAATATACTTTTGCACTATTTGAAGAATGAAGTGCCTGTGTCATCAATACAGCATATGAGAAATACGAAACGTTTAAAGGCGGAAAGAACATTAGTATCATCGCATATTGACAAGAAACAAGAAGAGTGCATGGAAATAGATAAATTACTTAAAAAAAATGGTACTTTTTAATCAACAAGAGACTTATAAAGATTATTTTAAACAAACAAATATTATATGTTTCTCTTTGATGTAGGTTTGGAGCTTGCCAAGGTGTTATCTAAAAAAAAAGCAGTACAAATAAAGAAAAATGCATTGGAATTGAAGTGCCATGAAATGAAATCGGAATTGATTGTTTTTGAAGAAATGTTTTCAGTATGCCAGACATTATTGCCATCATTCACAATTGATATAGATGAAACAATTATGCAAGAGAGTCTTACTCGCGCCGGAGCAATTTCTTCTAGAACTGATAAGCGAGAGGCATTGAAACACATATCCGATAACTTTAGTTCCGTTGCAATCTCTAAATTGTGGACATGGATTCTGAACAAACGTGTTCGCGATACTGAAATGCTAGTCAATCACGAGTCCCAACACAATTCATCGAGATCGCCCAAACATCGTCAACGTCTCAGCATTGGCATTGCGAAGGCGTGTGGACAGCATATGATATGCACCACCTCAAAATTGTTGCATTTAAAAAAAGGTGATGAAGAACGAGCTCGAGGATTAGATTATATGGAAAAAATCGAAAATTTAATGTCCGATCAGACAAATGAGACCATTCAAGATTGGTTAACAGTGACAGTTGAAGTGGCTCAATTAGAGGAAAATAATAAGATCATGCAATGTGAAATCGATATGATAAAAACAATGATAGCGGAGGCAGAACATTTACGTACGCGACACTTACAATTGGCATCTGAAATTCATGAAATTTATGTGCACATGGTAAGAGAGTAATGCATTATACAATTTTAATATAATTATGTTAACAATAAAATTTAATATTTCAGGAACAATGCGCAAACAAAATCCAACAGGCTTTGATAAAGCTTGAACCGACTGGTCAATCCCTCGTAATATTGAAGGAACAGTTAACAATGGCTCTTAATATGATTGCCACATTAAATTCCCAATGTAATGTTGAGTGGTTAAACAATAGTTTGACACCCGAAATTGAATTATTTCAAGATAATTTGAATATCAATGCATTGAATAAAATTTTGCTTGGTGGAAAAGTTGGGGCTTATAGGTATGAACAGTTTATCCAAAATTTTTCGGTGAAAGAAAAATGGTATATATATATATTAATAAATACATATCTTTGTTTTTATTATTCAGGCACGCGTCTACTTGCATGAGCAATGCTCTCATTACTTCACCTGGATTCGCATTATCCGCGCCTGTTTACCGAGCACCACTCTATCATTTAGTTCATTGTCTTAATATGTTAATTGCAAATACTATATTGAAGAGTCAAAAAGAAGAACGAAATGTCACGGAACATTTAGAAATGACTTTGAGATCCACAAGCGCACCCTCAATACGAGAAAATGATACATTAGAATTGCTTTACGGGACCAATTTAGCGTGCGCAAAATGTCAAAATGAAATTAACCATTTCGATTCTATTTATGATTCATGGTTGTATCAATTTATAAGTGAAGTGATGAGCATTAATGAGGATACCGTTCATGGAGCCACGTACGATGAATGGATACAACGTTATACCACATTAGCTTACATGATTCATCGAAACAAATAAGTATTCAGAATATGTGAAATTCTACTGTAAATGTTTTCTTATTATGATGTATTATTTTTGTATAAAACAGTGTATTTAGTGGATTTCGTATTTAAAATATATATGATTTAATGTATTTCAATTTATTCAAAATAACAAGCTGTATGCTTTAGTTGGAGTATACAAGTGTTGAAATACAGTCGCACGTTTTAAATGCGGATTAGATGGTAGTTTTGTTATGTCGTGTCTCACATTTATCGTTTAAATCCTGTTCAATAATAAACCAGTCGCGATATTTTTTAAAAATGCCAAAAAGAACTTTTAATGCACCGCCATTGCGAAAAAAAGTGAAGTTGTATCATAAATATACTACACACAATGTTATGATCCCTACAAACCAAATCACACATAATCGAAGTGCTTCTAACCTCAAAAGTCCTTGTAACATCATGCTCGATGCACGCGAGAACGGAAACAATGAAGCAATGCAAGAATCTTCGAATGATATAGAAGTGCAATATTTAGATGCACCAGTAAAATCAGAAACTGATAAGAAAGACTATAGGTAAATATTTATTATAACAATATTCGCGGTGTAACTCATATTTAAGTGATTGATAAAATGTGAATATGCTTTAGGGTGATTAAATTACCAAATGGCTTGACTGCACTTCTTATTGCTGATACTCATGGCGATAATAATGGAGAATCTGGCAAAAAACCAATATTTGATGGAAGTATGAATACTAAATTCTTTTGATTTTTCATAATTTCAATCATCAATGTCGATTGTATCAATTTTATTTCATTTGGATAGATTCGTTAGCAACATCCGCAAGCGAAGAAGTTAGTGAAGAAGAATCATCGACTTCTGATGATGATGATGATGATGATGATGATGACGAAGAGGATGATAATGATGATGATGACGACGATGATGATGAAGAAGGTTGTGATGATGAGAGAGAAAGGCCTACTAAATCATGTAAAAAAGAGGAAAAAATGGTATGGGAAATGTGTAAATCTGAACGTGACTCAATTTGTAATGCACATGAATTTAATTTGACATTCAGGCAGCATGTGGACTATGCATTGGTGTAGGAAGTTTCAGTGATCCATCCGAAATACCTGGTCTGGCACATTTTTTAGAGCACATGGTATTCATGGGATCGAGCAAATATCCGCTAGAAAATGAATTTGATTCATTCATTAAAAAACATGGTGGATCAGATAATGCATCTACTGAGTGTGAACAAACAACATTTCATTTTGAAATAAATGAAAAATATTTGCTTGGTGCACTCGATCGCTTTGCCCAACTGTTTGTCTCTCCATTGATGCATCGTGACGCAATTACGCGAGAACGAGAGGCTGTTGAAAGTGGTGAGTAAATATTCTTCCAAAATACTACAGCTTCTAACTTTATAACGATTATCTCAATAATTATGCTCATTTTATTTAATGACATTGTGATATTTTATAAAGAATTTCAGATGGCTTTGCCTTCAGATTTTTACCGAAAAGAACAACTGTTTTGTAGCTTGGCACAAAATGAGCATCCTGCAACTAAATTTACGTGGGGTAATCTTGTGACACTACGTGACAATGTGACTGATGATAAATTATACGAGGAACTTCACAAGTTTCGTAAACGCCATTATAGTGCCCATCGAATGACACTGGCCATTCAGGCGCGACTATCATTAGACACATTGGAGGATTATGTAAAACAATGTTTTTCTGGCGTGACTAATAACAATTTGCCATCTGATGACTTTACCAGGTTTATCGGCGCACAATCATTCGATACACCGAGCTTCAGGCGAATTTATAAATTGAAACCAATAAAGGATGTATGCCAAATAGAAATTACGTGGGCAATGCCATCTCTATATCATCTTTATCGTGCTAAACCGCATCAATACGTGTCATGGATTATTGGGCATGAAGGCAAAGGATCATTGATAAGCTATTTAAGAAGAAAAATGTGGGGACTTGATATATTCAGTGGGAATGGCGAGAGTGGATTTGAGCACAGTTCCATGTATGCACTCTTCAGTTTATCTGTAATACTTACTGATGATGGCCATGCACATTTGAAGGAAGTTCTTGATGCAATTTTCTCTTATATCAATATGATGCGAAAACTTGGACCGCAACAAAGAATATACGATGAGATTCACATTATTGAAGAGACAAATTTTAAATTTATAGACGAAGTTCCACCGTCCGATTATGTTGAAGATCTCTGCGAAAATATGCACTTTTATCCACCGACTGATTATATAAGAGGCAGCAATCTCTATTTTGAGTATGATCCCGTATCTATTGCGACATGCATGGATATTCTCCGGCCGGATAACGCAAACATAATTATTTTTGATAAAAAATTTGATGACACAACGTTCGACAAAGTTGAACCGTGGTTTAAGACAAAGTATACAGATATAGAGATTCCAGATGATTGGATACAATCGTGGAGAACGGTTGAGCCTTTTGCAGAATTTCATTTACCGGAGCCAAATATTTTCTTAACTACAGATTTTAGTTTGATTCCAATGGTATCTGCTACTTATCCGAAAAAAATTCACCAAGATACTCTCTCAGAAATTTGGTATAAACCCGATGACAAATTTCGGATGCCTGAGTGTTACATGTATTTTTATCTCAAATCACCACTAGTCCAAGCATCTCCTGCCGGGTAAATAATTATGTTTAAATTATTTATCTCGATTTGCAAATTGTCAAATGCAACGATTTTGTATTTTTCTTTTTAGAATTGCCATGCTTGACATGATGGTAGTAGGATTAAAGTTGCTATTGGTAGAAGATTTATATCCTGCGACCGTTGTGGAACTTAATCAAAGTATTGATGTGAGTATTGAAGGTATGATGGTAAAAGTATCCGGATTTAATCAAAAATTACCGTTGCTGTTGGATACAATTAGTGATTACATAGTAAAATTTTCGGAGCTCGTAACCGAGGATTTGTTTGAATTAGTTAAAACACAACAATTGAAAAATTATTACAATCGATTTCTGAAACCGTCGAAGTTGAACAAGTAAGTGTGACATTCACAATAAATATAATAATTAATTAAACAATAATATTTTCGTTTAGAGATGTACGAATGGCTATTATAATGCTTACACATTGGAGTGCCATGGATAGACATGCTGCGTGTACTCATATTTCATTTGAACAATTCAAGAGCTTTACGAAAGAATTCACTAAGCACCTTTATATATCATGTCTTGTCCAAGGAAATATGACTGAGAATGATGTTATCAAACATGCCTTAAAATTTTTTGACATTTTACAATGTGGACCGATGCGTCCGAATACACTCTCGGAATTACGTGTAATGAAATTACCAATAGGATCACGATGTTGTCGAGTAAAGAATTTTAATAGCACTGATGCGAATTCAGTTGTAACAAATTATTATCAATCGCGATTGTCTTCAATAGCCGATACAGCCATTATCGAAACATTAATGGTAAGTATATAGAAATATTGTTTACACAGTGATGAAATATTTATTGAATTAATTATTATATAGATGATTATGGAAGAACCACTTTTCAATCAGTTGAGAACTCAAGAGCAACTTGGTTACGATATATTTTGTATTATGCGCGATACATACGGAGTGACAGGATATTCAGTAACAGTATGCACGCAGGCGGATAAATTTAGTGCTGAACATGTTGACAATCGTATAGAAGAATTCCTGCGAAGTTTCAATGAAACTCTGAAAACTATGTCGCAAAATGAACTTGATGGTGTCAAGGAGGGTCTGATAAAAATGAAACAATGTGCTGACATTCATTTGAAAGAAGAGGTAGGCAGACATTGGGCAGAAATAGTATCGACAGAATATGTGTTTGACAGATTGTCGAAAGAAGTTGCGGCAATTGAATTGATACAAATTCAACATTTATGCGATTGGATGGACCAACATGTTTGTGGCGGCGATAATTTTCGGAAGTTGTCAATTCAAATCGTTGGCAATGACAACAGCCAATCCGATAAAGAACAACTACTGATAAAACGTGAGTACATTTCTCGTTTGCATATTGTTTATCATGAACGATGCTCAGCACTCAGTTAATATATATTTGAAATGTTGTTCTTTACATGTATCCAGAAGATCCAGTAATAGAAAATGGTGGCATTGAGCGATATGATTTTCATTATTTGGGACACTTATCATCGGACAAGGACAAAAAGCCAGATGAATACTTTATATCAGATATTTCAAAGTATAAACGGGAGTTATATGCATTTCCTGTTCACCACACCACTTCATAATAAGCCTGTGGGTAGTATATGAAATGAAAATATTTAATCAATTCACATTTTAATTTTTTATTGTTTGTTCTTTCAAAAATCATTCCGATTTCTACAATATGTCACTGATAAAAAATGAAAATTTACATCATTTTATCATATAAGTGTTTCGATGTGAACAGTTATGATGCACACAATATTTGTTGAGAGAAAAATTTTCACACCACATGTATATTGATACCATTTCCAGATAATTATTAATATCTGTAATAAAGAATTTAACTTAAGAAAAATATGGTAATTATGGTTAATTATATGTGATTAAGTGAACGAACTTTGGGCCGCAACATTTACTTAACACACTTATTTCATCGCAATACATAATTATGTAAAGAAAAATAAATCAAATAATTACTTAGTTATTTAGTGACAAACATGTTAATTATTAGGTTGATAGTTTCTTCTGTTATTTTCTGAGCTTCGCATATTTATAATTTATATTTTTGTTTTTTTTATTTTTTCGCAACAAAACAAAAAATTAATGGCAAATTATTATTTTTTTGTTTCATGCACTATTTCATAAGGGACATTATATTCATGGGACCCACGTGCGCATTCATCTACATCATCAGTGTTTTCAATTTAATTATTAATCTGCCCACTACCACGGCAGTCAATGTGATACTTTTCTCATCTTAACATTATATCGTTACGAATATTCACTGTTAAATTTTCGAGCGATAATTCGTTAGCGTATATAGTCGAATTCACAATGAAATATTTTTTATTTTTTTCAACAGTAAAGTATAGTTTAGCAGCCTGATTTGCATTACACGCCTTTTTCACCATCTATTGTGACAATAAACAGAAAATATGATGGCAATATACCGCTTTGAAATAAAAATGATCATAATGATGAATTGATTGCACTCATTCAATAAAATCGAATGGATTTTGACATACTTTTGTCAGATTGGATTGAATTGTTTTTATTCTACTATACTTTGGAAATAATAAGTGTCGTCGTCGTATGAATACGCAATACAAATTCTTCTGGTAATATATTTTCCACTACTTCATCTTTTTTTCGTCATACCGAATTATTCTCGTTACTTTTTTTTTTTCTTTATCAATGTAATTTCACATATTTCGAAATTGAGTTTATAGGCAATTGAATTATAATATATGGTAGATTATGTTTCAACATGTTTACAGTATAATTGATTCCATAAATAATTTTTGTGGGTCCCAAAAATCTACAGATAGAACAAATTAAGCAAGTGTCAATCAACACCTGTTTTCGCCCGTTTATGTATTATTATTATTATTGTTATTATTATTATTGGTAGTAGTAGTGATAGTAGTAATAATAGTGTTGAAGTAGTAGTACTTGTAGTAGTAGTAGTAATAGTATAATTATTATTAGTATTATTTTTTTGTTATTTTTTTTTCATTATTCCAATGTTGTATATATTATTGTAAGTGCTTTCGGCTTCACATGTCATTTTTTTCTCACTCATTTCGCGTGTGAATCAATAAATTAAAAATAACGCATAAATAACACGTTGAATTGAGTTATATGAAATCTATCATTATCAAGTATGCTGATAGAATTAATGTTGTACATTTATCATATTGTTTATCAAGTAGATGCAAATACCATAGAGATTGAGTTTCAATAGACAAAAATTTGTTTCTGGTAACTTGAATACCTTTCTCTTTTTTTGCAGTATTATTATTACAGTACAGTATTTAATATCCGCGCAATTTCAAAAATGATAATTTATCCAGTGCGTAGAGTATTAATTTCGGTTTCTGAATTATAATTTTCATTATTATTATTATTATTATCTGTTTTTTCTTTTTTTTTTCTTTCATATCGATGTTATCATAATAAGATTGATTTGTTCTATCATGCAATTAGACAATTTGCCTGATGCTATGTCAATATTGGTTCGTGTTGTTTATTTTTTATTCATAAAGAATATGTAAGGGAATATTTGTGCCGATACTTTTCAAAAAGATCCTACCATAGAATTCGATACGCGTATTTTAGTTTCGCTTTATTATTCTCAGAATTCTAAAATGAAACTGAGACCATTTTGTGGAATAGACGAATGTTGAATGAGAAAAACAAATTTTTAAACGTCTTCATATTTCATCTTCTTATTTGCACCTCATTCAACATCGCTCCCATCACTTATTTTCTGTTATATAAAGATTTCTCAATGTCTCAATGCATTTCATGCAATAACAAATCTACAAAAATATAACATTTTTCAATCTCTTGACCATCTTCAGTACATTATCTCTCAAATAACGGCATTATTTTGTCTTTTTTCATCTTTCTCTCGTATCTGACTTCTCTCCAGTTATCCATCTCGTATCTCCACAAAGAGTTATGCCTTTTTTTACCGTTTTCATTACTATCAATATTCAAACTCAACGATACAACAACTCATTATTTCCATTTGTTCCTTATTTATCTTCAAAAACTAATAAATTATGTACACTTATCACTCGGCACGCAATCATACACGCTCGCTTATTATTTATTTACACATTTTAATCAAAATTTCTGCATTTTGACGCGAGATGCAATCTCAAATCTTGCACAATATATCATAAATAATATATTCACAATTTATTTATTTATTTATGTATTTATTCATTCATTTATTTATTCTTTTTCGTTATTTTCTTCTGCGTAAGCAGGTATCACAGCTCAAGTGAACTGGACACGCACACAAACATCACTGTGCAAGTAATACAGTACAAGAGATCCTATCTGAGCTGATCATTGAGCGGTGTTTATACATTACATACTCGGATGCAATTTGGCTTGAGGCACAAACATAGGATCTCATATGTATAAATATATATTTTACCTATATGAAAAGCATCAGTCTCATTTCGCCAATAATACTGCCAGAGTATCTCATGTCTTGGCTATAGTTGAACTAATTAACTCGAGACAACAGACACCAAGATCGTGAATAGCGAGCGTTTCATATAATACCGGAAAATATACATTTTTATCATGGTAAAAAAAATAATCACGTTCCTTAATAATTAAATATGTATAACAGTTGTATCATTGTTCCTCATTAATAAAATTAGCGTACGTATACACTAATCAGTCAATGTTATATTTCACGCGTTATTGTTAATTAGCATAGTCGCGAGGTATTTCTCTACATTATGATCGGATTTTCTTTGTTTTCTTCTTTCACTTTATTTTTTATGATTCCTCATCATATTATATAGTTCGCGCAGTTGGTTCTTTACATATATATACATATATGTATACATATATTTGGCAGTGAGAGTATCATACAATAATGATGATGATCTATTTTATAATTTAATTATGTTTTTGTTTTGTTTTCCATTTTGGTACGTATAATCAAAATACTTCATCGACGCGGACAAGTATCGCGATTGCCCACATCATGACCATATTAGCTCTACCAATTAACCTTATATATGTATGCATATATCACACTGGTGCAAGCAATATTCATTTGAAATTGCTTCGTTTGCTGACAGAATTTTATACCAATATTGCGAGCCTTTATATCATATTTGAAATCTAATTTCTTTTCTTTTATTCTAAACAATTTTAATAACATACAACATTAACAAATACAACTTTCATTAGCGCCAAAAATCAGTGTACTGAATCAAGCTTAAATTGACAATAAATTGCACAATACTTAATCATCATACACTGAGAAATTTACTGAAATTTTACAAATTCTTCGTAATTCTTTTGGCGAATTAACAAATTAATAATTAATAGAGACAAAAAATTATGAACAGAAAAGCTGACCTTCAAACTGTTTTATCTGTGATCGTGCATAACTGCTCAACAAGTACGAGAGAATATCGGCTGCAGTCTTTCGTCACATCCGTGAGTATGAATGTAATTCAAAAAATTTTATTTGTCGTTGTTATATCCGATTTTTTTTCTTTTTATTTTCCACTTTGGACATTTTAATTTTCATTATTCGTCTGGGATACATTGAGTGCTGCATCACCCTGACCTTTCTCTATAGCTTTATCATCAACACTATCTTCAACACTTTCCACAGATTGGTGGCTCAACTCCGAAACAATTTCTTTGGCAACATTGACATCCTTCATCAATAGTTTGCTGAACAAAAGCCAAGCGTCAAAAACAAAACAAAAAACTATTAGTACATATTCAATGAATTTTTAATGGAAAAATGTTGAATACTTACGAGAAGCCATCAGCAATACACTCTTCCGTCACGTTATCTTGCTCTTTTAACTCTTTTTTATTTTCATTTTCATTTTCCTGATTTTTCTTAACAGCCTTCTTCTTGCTCGTCGCCTGAACATAAAATATTCTTAAATAATAATCATCATTTGAATTTATAAACAATTGAATTTATACACATACCTTCATTTGAATTTTTTTGCCACGAGTAGCAATTGAATTACTATTGTTTCCGCGTTGTTGAAACATTCGTGTATTTAAACGAGGAAATGGCGCCTAAAACAATTAACAATGAAAACTTGCACAGTAAATTTTGTATTGCATGCAAAAACAAAAACAAACAAATGAATCAAATAAACTATCAAGCTCCAAGAATTCGTGAAACACGAGTGACGTTGTTAACAATCAATTCTCACCAGTGCATGTGGACTTTGGAGCTTCATTCATACGAATAGCATTTAAAAATAAAGTACACATATTACACAAGTGCCAATATTTGAAGTTACCTTTATTCAACATTCGTGCAATGAAAGGTGAAAAAAAAATGTGACATAAAGAATTATTACTTGAAAAAATAATAATTATCACAATAAACATGTGGAAACATTAAATTATCATGCATAGTTATGATAGAACTTTGCAAGAAAATAAATAATTTTCTACCTGTGGTGGAACGCGTGTCCGTGGTGAATTTTGCATTGTTTGCAATAATCTTCCAGGCTGTCCGTAATTAGCGCCCCATTGGCCCACAACAACTCCAGCAATTTCCAGTTGTCCACCACGCGATGGCACAGGCCGACGAATTAATTCTCGCAGAGGAATAGTACCACCACGATGAATACGGCTTCGACATTGAGTTTCATTAATTGTGCAACCAGCTGGAAGACCATTTGGTACTAATGCTAATGGTCTGAATCCTTGGATCAAATTTATTTTATATAATAATTGTAATGGATTTACAATGGTTAAATTATTTTTTACTTACCTGGAACTACTGTTGGCTGAGGAGGTCGAGCAAAAACTGGCGTTATGCCTTCCAGTATGGCTTCTCGCATTCCTTCAACCTTAACCACTCGATCAATAAGTCCGCCACAAAGTTCAGGAAGATTTTTCGCCACTGCTGCACGGGCCAATGTGTGATGGAACAATTTACCATCAAAATACAGCCATGGGCAGCACATTAACCAAGGAATCGGCGCGCCACAAGCATCATTGGCTAATAGAGCTGTTTCCACACCAGCCATAAATAATGTCGCCAGTTGAACGCCACGGAATGTTACAAGTGGTAACTATAAACAATTAAAAACAATATATTCCTCAATGAGTATTTTTGTAATTCACACATATAATATCATCAACACTCGTCTCACTGAAAATACCTGAAGGTCCTGAAGATACTGTGCATTCATGAGGTCAGGTGAAAATGCCTGGGCAATAAATGCATCCAATTCCTGACGTCGGAGTATTTTTGTTTTATCAGAAATCGACATGATATATCTATTTGTGTTTATAAACCAAAGAAAATAAAAATAGTAATATTTGAAATCATTTACTATTAAATAAAGTGAATTGCGATTTGTGAAATGAGATTTATATAATGGTTTGTATTAATTACCGTAGAACGCATGCCATCACGAGGAGATGCTGTGGAACACATGATATATCCAACATAAGTGAAGTATCTGACTTCATACACGTCAAAAATCCCCGTAATCTTCTGCGTTTATCTTCGATATTAGTACTGAAAACAAAAAAATAGTATTCGCAAAAAATTGTTTCGAGTATTGTATAATTGTGGAATTTTTAATTAATTTTCATGCTATTAAAATGTTCAAATCCTTTTTACAGCACATTACAGCCACCGCGATGATAATGAAAAAAATGCAATAAATAAACCGCAAATACAGCTAAACACACGCACATACACGCACACACATATACAGAGGCAGACACATGGAGCATCAGACATACCTATGATGCCCTCGTGAACTGCAAAGAGCATAGGCACTTTATCAACAGTACTGTTAACACTCTCGATACACAATGCATCAGGGTTATAGTAATCCAAGTACCAGTTCAATCAATACAATGTTTCCGTATAAAGATATCACAAGATAAGAAATATTCATTACGCAAAGTCAACTGTACAAATACAATGAATATTGGAATATTTACCCGAACCACAGACGCTGAATTGTCGGTACACCCCAGCCAACTTGTTCCGCTTTGACATACTCCGGTGTTTGGAATGGATTTCCTTTGGACCATATCCATTCTTTAATTACAATATCAGGTACCTCGACACGTTCAACATCTGAAGAATAAAATATAATTCATGTTTATCAATTGACATCAATTAATATAAAAAAAAAACGATAATATAAATTAATACACTCACCACCTCTTTCTTTGTTTTTCGTCGCCATAAATATTTGATGATGGAGATTAAATAAAATAGCATATACCATTTGTCTAACTGGTCGATAAATAAGATGAATTGATGGAAATTCTCGGTGATTTTCATCTTCAAGAAGTACAGGCAATTTGATTTCACCGGCGGTAAGTATTTGACAGATATAGGGTGACATGAGGCCTTTTTGATGTCGCTCCGAGGCAGTTCGCATCACCTCCGGTACTGTCATTGGGATACTAGTCGGTTTGTCAATTGGTTTTGCACATTCGGTTGTTATATGTGATGGTGAAGTGACCGATGAACTACTACTCGAACTTGATGAACTTATGAGAAGGTTATGTGTACCATTTACAGCATGACCATTGTTCTGTTCTTCTTCTGACTTTACATTTTCACCATCACCATGTGACTGAGCACGAGGTGGTTCAATAACAATCTGTGGTGCAGTCTTGGCATTCGCAGTTGCTTGATTGTATGCATCTAAACTTTCGCGCTCGCTCTCTGCCGTTTCAGAGGCAAAACGTGATGTTTCGATGTTACATTCTTCATCGTTTGCTGCCGCTGTCGTTATTACTGCTGCTTCTGATGATGTTGCCGTTGTTGTTTCATTGAAACTCGGTTGGACACAAACGGGCTGTTTCACCTCTTCTTTATGGACTTTTACTGGTTTTACTGTTTTGTAATGTAAGAAACCGTCTTTTGTGCCATTTATATAGTATTGAACGGACTGTCGCAACTTTGAACATCTAGAATCTGATAATGAGCCAAACACCTTTTGCGCTACAACATCTCTCTCAGTAGAAGGAAGATCTTTCACGAATGCTGCAATTATTTTTATAGCCTGATCGATATTGGTTTTGTTCGAGCCAACAATGTTGATATTTAGTTTCTTATAAAAATCTGTTAGATCGTGCTCTGTAAGAATATAATTTCCAAGTAGCGCGGCTAATATACATAATCGATCAGAAGGTATTCCAAGTGCCTTCGTAACTTCTGGCATAATATATTCTTTTGTGTCAAGCGATCCCTTATATGTTAATTTTAATTGTTCCGATGAAAAATATCTTGGTGGATCGAACGCTGCATACTCTGCATCATCAGCAATTAGTCCATGGAAATTATTTTCACGACAGTACGCAATTACTTCTTGATGATGATCATCCATACTACACATCTAATTCACAGGTGAAATAAATCATTAGTTTACTATTTATTTAATAATGAATTAATGTTCCATGATATAATTGATGTTTTTGGCGTTACATACCACAGATACTTTCAAGTGTCGTAAAGCCATACGCAAACTTGTACGCAAACATACGGGAGGTGTCCACCATATTTTTGGTGGTGGTGTACCTTTAGTAATAATGTGTTTCAAAACCTAATGAGTGAACAAAAAATTAATTTGTTTAGTATTTTCGGATAAAAATGGATATTATATTCAATACGTATCACACATATACATTGTTAATCTTGGCGCGCATTTGGAGCTGCTGTTGAATCCATTCCGATCGACGTGAAGCCTCATTGCAACCATTGAAGAATACAGCCAATTCCGCTCCCGACATCTCTGTAGCTTGAATTAATACAGCCAAAAATTGGAGCATGCGATTCCATTGTCCACCGCATGCCCAATCTAATAAAACGGAGGCAGTCAAATTAATATTTATTATTTTATTGAAATAGATGTATAAATGTTGCAAATGACAAACCCGAAAAATATCCTCCATAGAGTCGATCAAAACAGCATTCTCCATCCAAAACAAGACGTAATGTCGGTGAAGAATGCAATGATTGAACTTTATTTGTACGATTTCGCTGTCTCTGAATTACATGTCGAGCAATTTTTAATAAATCGACAGGCACTGCACCGCCTGGTACGCAATTACTATCTAAAAATGTCTGAAAATCTTGAATCCCCATTTCTTGTCTTTTCTTATATCTTTTTTTTCTATTATCTATTGAAGCTTCTTGTTATTATTGTATAAATATTACGAATTCACGTTAATTTTTAGGATTCCAATGTATCTATAGCCTGCAGTGCTCCTTGATGCACTTGCAATTTACTTTGAGTGACAGTTTTATGTATGTATTTTTATTGATTATATTTCGATTTCAGCTGTTTTATCAATTTATTGAACTTGGATTTATTTTTGTAAACTGAAATCTGAAAAAAAAGTGAATGATATTGAATCAATCATAAGCAATTAGTGATACTCCAATAATTGTTTGGTATTATATTCAAATTTTCATTGACATAACCACAAATATAATTTACATGGAAAAAAAATATAATGGAATATTGTATTTATCGTAAACGACAAGGAACTAACGCCATTAATTCTGTTTACGTGGTCGCACTACAAATTAGTAATAGTCTCGTTAACTTGATCATTACCAGCAATTGTCCGAAAAAGAAAGAAAAAAAAAAACGAAATAAAAAGATGTTAATTATGAAGGAATGTCATATATTGTCACAACAAACAATACATGAATAGGATAAATGAATACTCGAACTCGAAATGTAAATATTCTCTTAACATGAAGATAAGACGTACAGTTAAAAATGATGGATTTTATGAACCGGCATGGCGAAATGTGAGGATAGAAAACTGCAAAAATGCAAGAATGAAACAAAGGCAATACTTATGCAAGAAATTTACACAGACTCGCAACCATTATTTTATAAATGCGATGTCCTAAAATTTCTTCACTCTTTTTCATATATAGATAATGCTTTTTGTATAATCATACTCACATTAAATCCAAAAGTATCATTTTGGCTACAAGAGAAACAGAAATCACACGGTATTTAATTGTGCCTGACGGACACAACAGCTCGTGATGTCGCTCGAGTTCGGGTGCTTTGGCCGCTAAGCTAACTCCAACCTCGAATGTGCATCGATGGAAATATCCGGAAATAATGTAAAAGCCGCTCTACCCGCTCGATTAATCTCGGCTTTCTCCGTTTCAATTCGTTTTGAAAATTTGATTCCGCGCGCTTCTTTCCAAATAGTAGATGGCGTGACCGAGTGTCATGGTGACGCATATTCCATATAAATCCACCAATGATTTTATAATTTGTATAATGTATAAAAAAAAATATACGATATATATACTGTCCTTTATTCTCATCACTTATACAAAAAAAAAACAACTTTGATATATATATATATATATATATATGTATAATGTTATGTTTGTAACTTATGGTGATACATCAATATCTTTTTCATCTTGACCAGCTAAATATCGTGTTTAATATTGAAGAATTTTTGTTTAATTTCATTGCTTTTAACTAAAAAGTATTTCAATTTAAAATACATCTTTTTGGATATAACCATCAACAAACATATGTATGTATACGTACACACAAACGTACAAGTAAAATAGATGCATCATATTAATCATTTATTCATTTTGAAGAAACGGAATAACTTTTTTTCAGATATGATATGGCACAGATTTATTAGATAGATTAGTGTGTAAGTGAAACGGTTGAAAATGTTAAAAATATCAGCACTAAATGAGGAATCAAGTGAAGAGAGTGATGAGGAAAATACACCGACAATCACTAACGAAGCGCAGGTAATTTTATACCAAAAAATTGTGCATTGGATGATAGCCTGGAGCAAACCTACTTAACCACAATTTTGTGTGTACACTGTATATCGATTAATAACTTTATTAATAATTATTTAATTCATAAAGAATTATTATGTATTTATTCAATTGTAAGTAAATTGAAACATAAGTTATTGATAATTTCATAATTTTTTTAGGAACAAATCGCTTTGACTGAATATAATAAAGCTCTACAATTGTTGAACGATGATAAAATTGAAGATGCTCTCAATATATTTAAAGATCTTCTGGAAACTGAGTTGTTGGATCAGGTTGACAAACCAGAAATACCTGATGGACGTACGAGACCAATGTTATCATTGAAATATTGCTGTTACAAAAATATTGGTGCAATTTATGCCCGACTTGATAAATATGAGGAGGCTATTGATAATTATTGGGCGGCTTCTAATCTGGATGATACTGATGTGACTCTGTGGCATCGAATGGGTATGCTGGCATTGAAGACTGCCAACCTCGAGTTTGCTTGCTCGGCATTTAAACATGGACTTAAGTGCAATCCACATCATTGGCCTTGTCTGGATAATATTATCACTGCCATGTATGCTGTACCAGATTACATGAATTGCCTACTCTATATTTCAATGGCGTTAGAGAGAGATTCGAGTTACATAAAGGGTCTGGCGTTTAGAGAAAATATTTTTAAAAAAGTTCCTTATTTCGAAGAGAGTTATAAAATATTTAATGTCGATTGGGCACTTGATCCACCGATTGATACAGTATTTGATAGGGTAATAGGTGATAATTTAATTTTTGAGGCAACCGAGATTGCTGAGAGATGGATAGATTTATGTAAATCCGATTTTGTATTGAAACCAGTCCCCGAATTATCACTCATAAAGCCACTAAAAAATTATACGTGGTTGGAATTGGGTGAAAGTTTAATTTACTTGCACAAATATATTAGTGAAAAAAATCTTAACTTCATCAGTAAAATAAGAATGGATTTACAGAAATCAAATGATGCGCCCTTTGATGAAATAGTTAATGATGATATTAATGGAGAGAAAGATGAAAATCCCGATGAAATGATTGTGGATATTAGTTCGGAACTTGAAAGTGTTGGTGATGTTGAAATTGAAATGAAAAATGAAGAAAACCGTTCAACGAAAAGTTTACGTGATCAGGAAGTACCTGACATAAAATTAGAAAATAAAATGGATGTTGATGTGGAAGATGATGAGAAATCGAGTTCAAGTGATGTACAACTAATTGACGATGAATATTCTTTGAAATTAGAATCATCTGAAATTGAGCAGTTAGAAAATGAGATTGAGGATAAATTAGAGGAAGAGATAGATTCTCAAAATGATATAATTCTCGAAAATGATATAAATAATGGAAAGTTACTAGTGGATGACTTGATTGAAACAAATATTATTGACAAATTCATCGACGAACCTAATGAAATAAATAATATTACTGATGTGGATGTCAATAAAAAAAATTCGGAGAAATTGATGGACAAACCAGATGAGAAAACGTGTAAATCTGATGAGAAATTTAGTGAACAGCAGGAAAGCAAAGCGGATCAACAAAAAGTAAAAAAAAGACGCAGAAGTTCACTATGTTTTCTGCAGCAATGGGCGTGGAGCAGTAGTAGCATGAGGCGATCAGCCAGAGTACGCGGCTCAAATAGAAGAGAAGCTGAGAGAGAGGATGTTCAACTTGAGGAAATGATGCGAAGAATATTTCCACCGGCATTATTGCCAGACACCGCAAAATTAACGAAAGATGATCCACTCAAAGGTATGGATGACTCAATGGATACCATGGACTTATATCAATTATTTACAAATAGAGATAAAACTTTGAATACCGATGAGAGCAAAAGTTCAGATTCTTCCAAATCGCCGTGTTCAGATGGACATGAAATTGCCAAGTACTTTGGAAGCGAAACTGAAACAAACGACGTGCTTGAATTTATAACTCAACATAGTGCCAAAAATAATATGATGATAATCATTGCCAAGTTTACAGAATTTTTGTCTACAAAATGGAATTATGAATGGCCAGAACAACTGAAAGCAGTTTATCTCCAAGCATATTTATTTACACGTGAGCATATTCCACATTCTTCACCTTTTAGCAACGCTACAGATGAAGATTCTTTACTCAAGTATGATGCAGAGATGACTCTATTATTTTGCGAACTCCACACCGATAATTGGTTGGACAACAAACCTGATATTCTACCTTCCTCCACTATCGACACATTAGCAACTGGAATCCCTTCCGAAGAAATTGGTTATATAATTTTTACTAGTGTCCGTGATGAATTAATAAATGCAGATAATTTTGTATTTCTATTGAGAGTATTGTGGGTGAAATCCAATGTTTTTCTATGTCAAGGTGATACAGAAGTTACCTTAAAAACTTTGGAGCTTCTTCTCCACAATATGGAGGAGTTTCAAGATCATTTTCCGAATGCTTCAGTGTTGTTGCCTAATTGCAAATATAACTCTCGTCTGACAATAAAAATTGTCAGGAAGAGACTGACATCCATTGAAAGGGGATTGAAACTCGGCGAAGTCCAAAAACTTTATGATGAACAAAAGTATGCTGAATTATCTCTAGTACTTCAAGATACATTTAAATTTACGAAACAACGTAATGAAGTTTTCACCAATGTTAAATTAAATGTCGATCGTATCAAACAATTATCCATGTTGCTCGATTGTTTATGGAAGCTACAACGTTACGAAGACTGTTACATCTGGTCCGAAGCTTGTCTCACTGAAACTTGGCAGTGTTATATAAATTCTACTAACGAGGCTGAACAAAAAAAATGGTCTTCAAGCGTTGTAAATTCATTAGAGAAATTGGAAATGTGTGTTGATATGATTGGAACATCAATTGTGAGATATTTACCTGATTCAAAAGCTTCCAGATTTGTTCAAACATTGGTACAGATTGTTTGTCATCAGCTAGACGTGGCAGACACAGCTGTAGAAATGCCACTTGAGACAGTCACACCTTGGATAATGTTACATCACATTCTTCAATATGAGGATGATAAAGAACGTGCAAAATCACGTAGTACACAAAAGTCAAGGGCAACAGATATCCACGACTCAAATTCAGATGACGAGGATAAAGATATTCCCGCGCCAATTATGATCCTCTTTACTGGTCACGATTTTCTCGGGCGACATTCTTGGTGTTGCATTAATGAGGCTAAGCTTCTGCATTTTACCATTAAAACAGTCGTACCGCGAATGTGCGGTGCGCGATATATTGTATTGCGTGAAAAAATTAGTAAACACCTGGAGCAAATTTTCTGGTGTCTTTATGGGCATCCCAATCGTACGAATAAAACAAAACCAAAACATTTGGAGGATCATGGGGTACCACAACTCCCCTTAACATGGGATATTGCTCAACTACTTTTCGAATTTTATAAACCGGACATTTTACCGGAATTCGACACACCCAGAGCAATGTCAATAAGTGCCGACACAAAAATTCTGTTCAAGAAAATAAGTTCGCTCGTGCCACGAGAATATGACCCAAGTTCGCTGGTTGATGAAATTACATCTTATATTGTAGGCGATATTGAAAAAATGCCAACAGTTAAAAAACCATTACCTTACCAAATTGACTCGCTTTACTATCTTTTAGGTGATTATGCCTTCAAAAATAATAATTGGTTTTCAGCAACAAAATACTACTCCATGGACATTTGTCTTCATTCCAATGCATTCAATTCGTGGGTGGCGCTCGCAATGTCTGAGAGTACACTCATAGGAACGTCATTAAATAATTGCAAGCCATTATCCGACATAATGAAACTATTGTCGCAAGCTAAAGTAGCGGAATGCAGCTATCAACGTGCAGTTGAATTGAAACCTGGTCATAGTGTCATTTGGATTGAGTACGGCAATTTTGTTTATATGGTTCATTCGTTTTGTTCGCGATTGCTCAAGCAGGAGTCGGACACATTAAGCATGGAGAAATTTGCCATTCTTGAGACACGAAAAGAAAATACATTGGAGATTGCGGAAAATTGTTTCATCTCAGCTAACCGCATTTATCTGGCAAATATCGATGATGCGCCACAAATGCAAGATGAACGATGGTTATATCACTACATGTTAGCGAAAATTGCGGAGAAAAAGAATGATGATCCGCCAGTATTTCTGGAGCGTTATGCCACAGCCAGTGAATTGTTACATAAAAATAATGCTCATTATCCAAAGCGAATCAGTCATAAGAATCCTTATTACCTATCGATTGAAGCATTGGAGGTTCATTATCGAATACACGCAAGTATTTTGAAATATTTGGAGCAACACGAAGGCAAGCCCTTAAAAAAGTCTCTTGGTCAGATTTTTTTAAAGCACTTATCAGATGTTGCAAACGGACCATTTATGCAATATCAATCCAAGCTACATAAAAATAAACGTAAAGAGGATGCAAAAATGATTGAGGGTAAAATTGTAGATACAGAACCGAATGAAAATTCATCTGCACATGTAATTTCCAAAAGTAAAACGATCCCGGATAATGGTCACAATAGCGTTGAGGAGATTATAATTGAAAAGAGTAATGAAATGAGTGTAAGTAAACCAGAAAATAAAAAACGTGCACGTGAACCTGTGCCTGATGAACCATTAAAGAGAGTAAAAATTGGAAACGTTTCGCATTTACAATTAATGCACGATGTTGTGGGTATTATGGACGATCTTATAACGAATGTTTGTGAAATCGTGGCAGAAAATAGACGGAGAGAGGCAGCATCATTTCACGATGAAGTTACGGTAATTTCTAGTGATGAAAGCGATGGTGCAAGATCAAGAATAGCAGAACAACCATCACAAGAGCTTGGAATTGACATTAAAAATGAAAATCCAATGGATATAATGGATACTCTAATGAAACGAACGGTGGAAATGAGTGACGCATTACCATCGTCACAGGACACTGATGATGGTTTAAAACCCGAGGGAAAGTGGCTGCAGAATAATCAGTTTCAAGGAAATGATTATACGTATCAAAATAAAGAGAAGTGTGTGGAGAAGAAGAAGACGCAAGTGAACACAGTGAAAGATGAGGCGACAATGAGTAGACGTGGTTCACAAGAAAGTACAACGACAACACTTACGACTACAACGACAGAGACAAACAATTCGAGTTTCAGCAGTAGTGATGAGTCCAGTACCAGTGATGATAGTTCTGACAGTGATAGCTCGAGTGCGGAGAGCGACAGTGAGTCTGACAGTGATTCGGATAAGAAAAAAAGTAACACGGATGTTGAGGAGAAAGGTGAAATTCAATAAATATTTCATCATATATGAATTTATCTTTCTTCATAATTATATTCATTTACAGAAGAATACTTCACGGATGCTGAAGTGTCTAAATTAATTTCCTATTGTCTTGCTGGATTGGAACAGTGCGTTTTGCGTTTTCCCGAGCATTACAAATCGATTTATCGTCTATGTCATTTTTATTTCAATAATAAATTAGCAAAAGATAATGACTGGTGCAGAGATCTATTGATGGGTACATATCGATGTCAGTATTATAGTGGACACACTTTTCAAGGGCTCTTTGCCGATCGGAAAAATACAAACTTCTTCAATGTAAGTTGAACAAATGTTTTTCAATATTAATTAAATATATATATACATATTTATATATTCATTGAGGTGATATAAAATATTTTTACCGTTGCTAATCATGAAAAGTAATGTATGATTTTATTCATAAATAGTTCAACATCCAATTTCTGCACAATTTCGGCATTTTTTGGTTTATCCGTTATATTATCGTAATCTACAAGGAGAGCTCCCTTCGCTTGTCCATCCATAACTGGAGACACATTAACCACTACCTTCTCATTAATTAATTCCGGCCAGATCATCACAGCAGCTGTCATGGCATCCGCAGGTTGCCAAATCGATCCCACAGTCATACTTTTTTTTTCGGCTTGATTTAAAAATCGCATGATTTTCGAGTCCAAATTGCCAAGTACATTGGTACGCCATTTCTATAATAAAGCAACATGATGGTTCAATCAGGAAATTCGATATTGATCACACACAATGAAAAATAATAATAAAACAAAGTGTACTATCGGAATACTCGAATGAAGTACTGTCTCCCAAGGATAGAGTAGACTTGGCGAATTGATCGATTGAAATAGAATAAAGTTGCTTACAGGATCAGCCGCGAAGTTATATTCAATGCCAGGCGCCCAATTACCAATACCCGCTACACTTCCTCCCATTATATAGAATTTTTTAACGTTGTTTGAAAAATTTGAGTCTAATGAAATTGCTAGTGCAACATTTGTCAGAGGACCTAAAACAAGTACATTCAATTGCTTTGGATATTCTTTAGCTAAATTAACTAGAGCAATAGCTGCATGATGAGATTCGTCCACTTTAGCTGTGACTTTTTCATCCATTACAAAGTCCCCAAAACCATCGTTGCCAAAGTAATCATCCGAGGTAAAGTTGTTGGTCAATGGTTTCTCTGCCCCGCTATAAACTGGAATCTATTGCGTTGAACGTTTTGTTCGAACTATTATTAACGTAATAAAAAACACACTTTTATACAATGATCAATTGGTATTACATAAGTTGCATTGGCAATAGTGAGAGTTTTGAGTACGTTCTGTTCGACATTTTGTACTGCAGTGTTTCCATAAGTACATGTAATTGCAACTACTTCGAAGTTGGAGTCGTGATGTGCCCAGGCAGTTAACACTAGTAATATAGCTGTTGCATCATCAGCACCCGCGTCAGTATCAATCACGAGTTTCTCCCCGCTTGCATCAGTATAACTAGATATGTTTTGATGATTTTTAATGAAAAAGTAAGAGAGACAACTGGAATTTAATGTGATTAAAGTTGTATCATCATGTCCCCGTAAAATTTATATTTTCCTTACCTGAATGAAACACTCGTTATAATGATTATGACAGTTACAACGATAATTTGTAATCTTTTCATGGTTAACGACTGTAAAATATATTGACACAATGCTTCTATCGAAGAGTACAAACAGTAATGAACAAGTGATCTTTTTTTGAACTTATATATAGTTTGAGTCAGTATTCGAGAATTATTATTATTATTATTTCTACCACTTAAAACTCCCTACGATATTTGTAATTGTTCCACCTGCCGATAAGAATTGACCTTTAATAATTTCTTGCATTTTCACAATCAGTTACGTTTTGCTTACCTCGAATTTGTTTCTTATTTACAAATGTATATCATTCCATGCTGATGTTTACATATAAAGTCTGCCTCACTTCATCAGTATTTGAAGCCATCAACGAATATACAATGTGCTCACGTGACCTTAGCTCAATTGAATTAACTTTATGATTTGTGTTGAATGATTTATTCTGAATATATCTTTATATTGTATTTGTCACTCAACTTTTACTTATTACTATTTGTGACTATTCAAGTCCACAGTTGACATTCCATGAATCATAAGAATTTCCTTTTTATCTATTTATTTCTGGTATTATTGGGCAAGAAAAATGTCCATAAAAGATAAGATATGGAGGAAAATTCTCTCACAGAGATAACATTAATATGCCTCCAATAGGGAGTATGGCGGATTCCGAACGATGAAATTGACCGGCCAGGTAGCTTCGCCTCACACATGTCAAGATGCGTGACTCTGTTAATGCAAATATTGAAGGAGACTGACGACAGTCGAATGCTGATGGAATTATGTGTACAATTACGAAAGACACCCGACGCGGACAAGTACGTATATGAATTTGATTTTAGTGATATATATCGAAATTACTAACCATCTGATAATATTATATTGCAGAAAATATGTGAGGGATTCGGAACGAGAACAATTGTCGAGGCAGGCCTTGACACTCTGTTTGCAATCTCTACGAACACGTGTTCAATCAATGGGGCCGCCAAATGCTGCTGATAATGCTCTACTTTTTAGAACTGATCCACGAACGCGTATTTTATTGGATGTTTACAAGATATATCAGCAAGTGCAGAAGAATTTTCAAGGAAAAGAAGTGCAGGCATTTGCTACGCTGCTTGTTGATACATACAAAGCATATATGGGTCTGAAAGACGCAGAAGGAAATGTTCTGGAGGCGGCAATGCGCTGTTGTCAACAGCAAAATCTCGCGAATAAAATTGCGGCATCTCAATCACACCAAAGTCCAAATATTCAACCAACTACTGTTGCAGCCCCAACACCTGTTATCCCTGTAACACAAAGTCAACCGACCACGACATCGCCACAGGCGCCATCGCACCGTAAAACCTATAAAAATCCTGGAACGGGACGCCCACGTGGTCGCCCACCAAATGTAAATAAATATCTACATAATTTGCAACAGAGTGGGAATATGATGAATCAATATAATGCAAAACGGGGATTTGGAAATTTTCTGGGTGCTTCGAGTACACAATCATTGATGAATCCATTTTTTATAAATTCCCTGATGGATCAAAATATGCTATCAGCCATGTTGGCTACAGGTTTGGGGACCAATATGATGGACCCATTATCAACCGTTAATTATCTCAACCATATAGGCAGTTATCAGGACATTCTTCGACAGTACCAAAATAATATGACATCAATAAACAACCTCGGTGGATATCCTCCTAATATTGCTACAAGTTTACCGAATGTTAGCGGTGTATCTTCAATTAGCGCATCAAACGTTGGAATGAGTGGGATTCCTTCAACGGGTATAGGTAATGTAGGAGCAATGGGAAATCTTGGAAATTTAACAGTTCAACAGCTGCTAAATCTCCATAATTCCACTACTACTTCAACTACTACTTCAAGTTCTTCAATGATGTACCATCAACCAACATCAAAAATTACCACCACAGCTAATTCGACGGCTAAGGATTTATCGCACAGCGTTTCAATCACACCAGTACATCATAAGTCAAAATCATTAAAGTCAGGACAATCAGCCAACAGCGATTCCATATCTATGCATTCTACAAAACCCATGCAGAGGCCTCAACCATTAAAACTAATTACCCATCCGCCGACGACTCAAGTTTCCCTGTTAAAACCATCGGTAATTCAGCAATCAAAAACTACACCGCCAACACAAACGTCAACGTCGCAGATTCGCATGTCAAAAAATTTGAATGAGCTTCAGCCGGCACACACCTCCTCGTTATCATTGTCACCCCTTAAGAGTTGTAGTCCGTCAAGTTTAATGAATCTCCCACTAGTTACTCATCCAAGTATTCAACCACCCGGTTTAAATATTCAGCCAGTGTCAATGGGAATACCACCTCGAAGCGGCACATCATTACAGCATAAATTACAACAGAAGAAACAAGCTCAGCATATAGCGCCGACAAAGGTTCCGACCCAGAATCCGGTGAAAAAACATAGATCAACTGCAAAACCGCAGCTGCCACCTATTTCCAGTAATTTGCAAAATATTTTAAATATGAGCGGGACCGTGCCTTTATCAAACAATGCATCTTTTCTTCCATCTGAATTGAGTGGCTTGTCCGTGAGTGCCGTTAATCAGTCGATTAATGCCATAATACCGCAAATAAAACATCCAAGTTTCAGAAAAGGTGGCAGTAAATCAAAAACGCCGTCCATAGAAATGCCAACACCACATCAAAGTCCTTTGCCACAACCTAGTTCTACGGAAACGCTCAATATGCTTTCACAGCTTCAGCAGCATGCTCATCTAGAAATAATTCCACAATCAAAAACTCATCCCAAACAAAGTGCGGATTACTCAAAAAATCTGCCACTGTCATTGAGTGTTATGCCACAGAAGTCGATAGATAGTCTACGACCCGCAAGTTCAGATACAATGGCAGTGTTCGAAGTGCCACGTACAAAAACAAATAATTCACCGAAGAAAGTTGATAAGCACGCAAAAGATAGTGTTGAAATAATCACACTGGACGATTGAATATATCATAGAATGGTAATTCCGCAAAAATCACATTAATACAATTCATAAAATTTCTAAAACCACCACAATGTGATATATCTACCAAGTGTATAATTAATAACTTCGCAAAAAGTCTCCTTTGTAAATTAAATAGTGAAAAATTATTTATTTATGCGTTTTTAAGTGAAATAAAGTATAAAAGAATTTTTATAAATTCAATAGATCCATATAATTGAATTTAATTTATTTTGCATATTGATAAAACGATATAATCATTTGTGCATGTCCAACAGGAACAAATAAAACGATTTACAATAGAGTAAGTATATGTTATATTGCGTTATAAACAAATCAATTTATTTTGCACGAAAGCATCTGTCTTCCTCTCACATGAAGACCGTGAACGGCAAATACGGAGCCAGCAAGGGGCTGTTCTTTCAATTGTTCTTTCGAGAGCCCTTGTCTTCCTGAAGTTACATACAAAGTACCCAAATTTCGACCGCCGAAAGCAACGCTTGTAATTTCTTTCGCTGGCATATTGACTGTGCGAAGTAATTTTCCAGATTTCGGATCCACTTCAATTACCTGAGATGAAAAGTTTTTTCATTTTAACTCAATAATTGACAAATCAAACAATACACCGAGAAAAATATTGGCACATTCTATTTTTTTCTTCAGTATAAATAAAACTATGTGACATGTGTATTTAATGCATATCTTACTCGTCCGCCATCGTAAATTGCTATCCAGATATTGCCTGCCTCGTCAATTGTCATGCCATCAGGTACACCCGGAATGTTGTTTTCCTCAATATTAAACACTGTACGTTTGTTTTCTGTACAATAAAAAGTATTAACAATAACTATTGATTGCACAGTAAAAAGCATTGGAAAAATATTGTGAAAAATACAGTGCAACTCAACAAGTTTCTTTTCTTACCGATATTTCCAGTAGTTTCGTTGTAATCATAAGCGACGATTTCCAATGTCGGTGAATCAATGTAATAGAAAGTTTTGTTATCATGACTCCAAGTCAAACCATTACTAATAGATACCGGGCTCAATATTTTTGTTGGTGTACCATCATCGCTAAATCTATATAGGGACCCTTGACCATTTTTTATAACACCATTTTTTTCACCCATTGTTCCTGCCCAGAATCGTCCTTTAGGATCGACTTTTCCATCATTAAATCGTGTATCCTTGCAATCGTCATCAACAGTTGCAAGAATTTTAGTGACAGGATTCAGATTATCGGACGCAGGATTCCACAATAATTCAACTAATTTTGTACCACTTCCAGCAATGAAAGTGTTTGGTTTTCCGAGAACTGGAACTGCCACACCCACAGGGCCCATTTCTAAAATAAAAAAATGAATTATTTTACTGTTAAATTTAATGCAGATAAAAATTTATTTCATTATATTTACTCAAGTGAGTGTGAGTAAGACGCTTTGTTTCTGGGTGTAAACAGTAAATATTCTGATTTGGTATATCAACAAAGTAGAGAACATGATTTTCTTCATCCCAATGTGGGCCTTCAGATAGTGTATGTGGTCCAGCAACTTGCTCAATGGTTATTCCATTGGTATTCCTAAAAGTGATAAATTCGCATTAGATAATATGAATACATATATGTGTTATAAATATAAAGAAATGATGAGTTGAATCAATATAATATTTCTAAAAAATATCATCCTACGTTCAATGAATGTATCAATTCAAAATATAAAAAAAACTTTTCCATTGTTCATTAATTGCGCTTGCGTGGATTTTGTAATATATACAAATACATATATAATATGAATTCAAATGAAAATGCCAAGATGTTAAGTCTACAATAGATAATTGAAATGAATTGTTACATCGTAGCTGAAGTAATGGGCTAATAATAGATCCACGCTATCAATTGCAAGTGATATAATGTTTATTGTGTGCGAAATGATCAATAGAAGATCTGAGAACCAACTGTGAGACAATTCATGTTATGCGTGTGTATTTATTGACAATTGAACGTTGCACGAGACGAAATGCAGACCGAGCCGTCGATATTTTTTTTTATATAATTACACAATATTTTATCAAATAATTTATATTTTTCCGATTTTTCATGTCACGAATTGAACTTTGTATAAATATTCCTTTAACAATAATCAATATTCACTGATAAACAATCGCAAATACACATGTCTATACTAAAAAAGATAATTTCCACAATAATAATCATCACAACAGGAGCTTTATTATTTTTTATATATTCCTTTGTATTAATACAATATATTATTGAGAAAAAAATTAAAAAATGTTGCACTTGAAAACTGAATATACTGCATTTAGTTACCGTCCAATCACAAAACTAATTGCAAATGTGGCAATTAGGATAATTTGATAATTCATCCTTTTATGACAGATAATATGAAGAATAAAATTGGTCTATAGGTGTATACAATGAATATTATTTATATAAAATGTCCTGTAGTCAATGACCAAAATTGTTGACCGATCAAAGTGACTGTGAGTGAATGGATACTACGTGGGACAAAACGTCCTTATATACAGAAACCCATAATGCAGTCGTGTGTCCTTCTTACCAAAGTAATTTACAATAATTCACTGGTTAATGAGCAAAGTGACATTAATTATATTTAATCTGATAATAGAATTTATCCATGTGACGCACATGTATTCTATGATTTAACGTATGCAGATAGTAGCATTAATTATATGTATTCATGAATAATGAAAGACATTGTGATATGGAAAAAGCCATTTAACTTTCAGATTGTATTCGCATATGATATATATTGTTACAACCTTCAGTTGCACAATATCGTGAATTTGTTTCAGTGAGAAAAAAAAATGTATAACTTTCACAGACACCAAAAATAATTACGGGATATTCAACGAAGTGAAACATTGAGACAAAGTCTCAATGCAGTAATACTCATTGAAAATATTAATGAGTTATAAATGATTTTTCAAAGTGTTTCAATTACCCACGCATGAAAAATGGCGCGCTATGAATGTCTAATAGGAACAGGCGCTCCCTCTTTCGGAATAACGGAATTAGTGAAAAAAAAATATGCCGTGCCGGCAAGTTCGTCGGCCAACATCATCAGGTCACGTGACCACATCGTATTGATACGTGTCGTGCAAGTGAGCCACGATTCGTCGTTTGCATTTACCAGCCGATCGTTTTTAAGCTACCTTTACTTAGTCACATCATCATCATCTATAGCGGCTACTCGTGATCCATTGACGTTTTCTATTGGCAAAAAGTCCCGGACAACTATCCCATAGTGTTGAAATAAATAGCGCAATAACACGGATTCACTATGGGGAGTAAGTATTATGTGAAACAATATATTTCTACAATTTTTTTCATTTATATAAAGATGTTTTTTTGTGGTTATCCAGATGCTGTGATCAGTGTCAAATATATTTTTATAGCATATTGCCATAAGCTAACATTTATATAAACTAAATTTTACGGTGTTTTCAGTTAAATTTCTGGAGGTGATAAAACCGTTCTGCAGCATTTTGCCAGAAATAGCGAAGCCACAGAGAAAGGTATGAAGATAACTATCTATTTTTGGCAATGTATTCTTGAGTTAAACGAAAAACATACTCACCATTATTTCACGGTATCATCACAATTTATTTTCCAATATCCCATATTTCAGATTCAATTCAGGGAAAAAGTACTATGGACCGCTATTACTCTATTCATCTTCCTCGTGTGTTGTCAGGTGAGTTTGATACACCAGATGTTTACTGACAGTTTGTATCATTGATCATTAACCCAAGACATACTTTTGCTCCATAGATTCCACTTTTTGGCATTATGTCTTCAGACAGTGCCGATCCTTTTTATTGGATTCGAGTTATCCTAGCGTCAAATAGGGGAACGTTAATGGAATTGGGTATTTCTCCAATTGTAACGTCGGGTTTGATCATGCAATTGTTAGCTGGTGCTAAAATAATTGAAGTTGGTGATACACCAAAAGATCGAGCGCTATTTAACGGTGCCCAAAAGTGTAAGAATGAAAATAAATATAAAATTAATTGATGTAACAATCAATTCCGAGATATAACATATTTTTTTTTGTCTTCGACAGTGTTTGGTATGGTCATAACTGTTGGTCAAGCTATTGTTTATGTCATGACTGGCATGTATGGAGATCCAGCTGAAATTGGCGCAGGTGTTTGTCTGCTGATTATCATTCAGTTGTTTGTCGCTGGTTTGATTGTACTATTGTTGGATGAACTTTTGCAAAAAGGATATGGCCTTGGTAGCGGTATCTCGCTCTTTATTGCTACAAACATTTGCGAAACAATTGTGTGGAAAGCATTCTCACCGGCTACAGTCAACACTGGTCGTGGTACAGAGTTTGAGGGTGCTGTGATTGCTTTATTCCATCTGTTGGCAACACGACAAGACAAAGTTCGTGGCTTACGGGAAGCCTTCTATCGTCAAAATTTACCCAATTTAATGAACTTGCTCGCTACCATATTGGTATTTGCTATAGTTATTTACTTCCAGGTAACAATACTTTTTTCATTTACTAGAAAAAATATGTTATTAGTAGACCAGATTTTATATACTGATAATTGATTGATTTTTAGGGCTTCCGAGTCGATTTGCCAATTAAATCCACCAGATATCGAGGACAATACAGCAGCTATCCAATTAAACTCTTTTATACAAGTAATATACCCATCATCCTACAGTCGGCATTGGTTTCCAATCTCTATGTCATTTCCCAAATGTTAGCTGTAAAGTTCCAAGGCAATTTAATTGTGAATTTATTGGGAGTTTGGTCTGATGTTGGCGGTGGTGGCCCAGCAAGATCTTATCCAGTTGGTGGTCTTTGCTATTATTTATCGCCACCCGAGTCAGTAGGACACATTGTTCAAGATCCCGTCCATGCTTTTCTCTACATTCTCTTCATGTTGGGTTCATGTGCCTTTTTCTCCAAAACATGGATTGAAGTATCTGGAAGCTCAGCCAAAGATGTATGTTTTTTTCAATTGCTTATATGAATTCTTATCTTTAAAGCTAAGACAAATAATAATAATTTACTTAATCATATTTTATCACGAATTTAGGTTGCAAAACAACTAAAGGAACAGCAAATGGTGATGAGAGGACATCGGGACAATTCGATGATTCACGAATTGAATCGTTATATTCCCACTGCTGCAGCGTTTGGTGGTCTGTGCATTGGCGCTCTCTCAGTTCTCGCTGATTTCCTTGGTGCAATAGGCTCTGGTACTGGTATTCTTCTCGCCGTAACAATCATCTATCAGTACTTCGAAATCTTTGTGAAAGAACAGAGTGAAATGGGTGGCATGAGCACATTACTATTTTAAGCTCAATCACATATAGACTTCAAAAGTGAAATGTTTTTTTTTCTTTTTTTTTTATGAACAAGAACTGCATATGGATAATTTATTATTAATCAATAAGCAAAGACGAAATTGACATTATATTTTTGCTCTGGTAGTCATTGCAGACGGTCCTATTAACACAAGAGTAAAAATCACCGTCCGCCTATTATTTTTTACCAGACAGATATTTCTTTGTTTTTTTTTATAATGGACATTTAATACTTGAAGAAACTCTTGAAAGTGGGCTACAAATAGTCCGAGGGATCGCTATCCAAGGCGAGGTTGTCTTCCTAATGATCATCTAAGAAACATCATGATGCTTAAATTTCATTGTACATAGGATCTTAACTGAATGCCCGCGTAAAAACATTTTTTTTTTCTATGTGAGCTCATTGATTGCTCTCACAAATGCGACAAGCATTCACAATGTAAACCATGCAAATACATTTAGAAACTTGTAATTGTGGGTATTGTTTGGCGTAAGAAATGCTCTTAATGCATTGGTCAACTTTTGGACAGGACGTGGTACCCATTTTGGGTATTGATCGTGCCTCGATTAGTTACGATCAATTTCTTATAAGGTACCATCATTCCTGTATTATTATTTTTATTATTATTATTATTATTATTAATGATACAAATTAAATTAATTTTCCTTCTTGTACTTGTCAATAGTTTTATTTTCAAAACAATATCATACCACCATCAACACAATTCTTTGTAAAATTATTATATATAACCTGTGGTGCCTCATCCACTATGAAAAACTTTGAATGTCCCGTATTTACATCCTATACATATGTGAAATATTTACAATTTTATTATGAAAGTGATCTCAAAATTATTTATTCTCATTGTAGAATAGTGTCGAGTAAAGGGCACCAGTTTTCCCAATGTTCGCCAAGAGAAATAGTCTCAGGGTATTTGTGAAACGTGCACTGGGTGTTGAGATGTCTGTGTCACGCCAAGCAATACTGGCGCCTTCAGTAAGGGTAAATAATGCCGGTGATGGGACATTTTCGTGCATGTAAGCCCATACACATTCTCTCATTACAGCATTAATCTGTAATTTTCATTTCATACCATTATATTATATCATTAATAATTAATTGTAATATCATTCATTCATAATAATGAATCGGAGAATTAAAAAAGAACAAAATATGAATGATGAAATTGAGAACAAACCTGAGTAGGGGTGAGTATTGGCAAAATATCTCTCAAACAATTGAGAGGCGGTGGAAGCAATTGTCCAAGAGCCATAACATTGACCAATCGAGTACCTTCACTTTGATTCCAATTAGCCATTACAGTGGCGGCAATAGCTCGAAGTAAAACTGAACAATAAGCTAATGCAGGTCGATGTCTCGCTGTCATTTCTAACAGGGTCCATAGCAAAGGTACATCTTTGAATATTCGTCTAATTTGTAAATCTCTCTCGACTGTGACCTTTGTAAATTCTTCATCTGGCCATGGCAATCCATTATACATAACATCAGGTGAAACTAATTCCACAAGGAGCAAGCTAACCATTGTCATAGCATCTAAATTTGGATACTGACATAATTCTTCATTTGTGCAACAGGCTTTTATTGCATCCAATAACAATAAACTGTTATGAACGATTGTCTCTTTATTAACGTTATTTTCAGGAATAGATCTTCGTGGACCTTCACCTATAACGCCGGCATGAAATACGGACGAGTGCCTTTGCGCCAACATAACACTGGTGCCGTGCTTATGATTCTGATGGAGCAGTGAAAAATCTTTAGATTCTTCATCAGGCTTCACGTTAGCTCCAAAGTATTTAGCCGGCTCGCCATAAATACTGTTCTCCAAAAGTTCACGTATGGCTAACACCCTGGCACATGATGATCGTGATGTCATTAGAGACATCAATCGATTGGCAACATTTACTCCACGTTGCTTTTTCATGATATTTTCTTCTTTAATGCAAATAAAAAAATATCGTACCACTGCTCTCGTCAATTTTAATACTAGATCGACACTATGAATATATTCCTTTTTGTCATTTGTGTTTAATAAATCCAAAGTTTTAATGATGTCATGAGTTAATTGATAGTCGTCGGTTTTCATTAAAAAACTTGCAATCTGCTCCAAATTTGAGTGGATTGCTCGTGACACTAATTTGGATTCGAGTATTGGTACTTTGTTGGTATTTTCCCATTTCAATAACAATGCCAAGTTTGTAAAGAGTTGGCAGGCTTCGTTATTTTTCAAATCACAAGAATATTGAATGTCCCGCAATGCTTGCTCCACTGTTTGTGTAAGATAGCCATAGCCAGAGAGTGGATTTTCGGGCTCTGGTTTTATTACCGGGAATATAACGATATTTTCACCAACTAAACGTACCAACGCTGCTAAATGAAAACTCGTTTGTGCATGCCTTAACGCTAAAGAGGCCGAAGAGATAATGACATTTGGACTTTGAGCACCGAGCAAAGAAATAAGTCTCACAGCTGTTTGAACCTTTAATGGTTGAGAATCTAGGAGGAGTGGCACAATTAGAGCCAAGTCCTGTTTGATAGATGTTAACAATGGTATTCCAGCGTTGTGCGGACCCTTTATCCGCATCATTAAATCAATTTCCTCGAGAATCATCTCTAATATTTCACGACAAACATTTTTCACTGTGAGAGCTGCATTAACTCCATGATATCCAACATTACTTGTGCTCAAACTTGTGTCGAGGAGGATACTTATGATCTGCCAAGCCTCTTGTTCACACGCGAGAGCCAAACGAACAGTCAGGTCAATTAATACATCGGGCTGATTGTCAAAGTAACTACACCAATCGGCAGCGAACACTGCTAATCGGGGAATCACATCTGGTCTTACTGGAAACACTGAAAATAGTAAAAAATTTTATTCACCGCCGTGAAATAATATTTTGACAATTACCAATCCATAAAATCCATTCACTCACATGTTTGTAGAACTACAGTTGTTATTACTTTTAACAAGAGCTGTGACACAGAAGCGAGCTTCAATAGATATGGTACTGTAGCTCTTTTCTGCTTTCTCGTCAATTCATCATCGTTGATATTTTCATCCAAACTCCATTTGAATAGATCTAGAAAGGCTTCTTTGATATCATAAAAATGACTGCCAGCCAAATGACCTAAAATTCCTACTACTGAATTTAAGATAATGTTTTGGGCATTCCTTTGAATACCAGTCACTGAAAAGTCTTTGAGACCCCACAACAAAACCTTTTTGATCACAAGATGTGGGAAGCAGCTACCTATGTGAGCTACTACCCAATCAAAATATGGACTGTATCCAGCAATTGATTCAGTAAGAACGTTCATACATGATTCTCCTTCGGTATTTGACAAGCATTTTATACATCGTGCTGAAAGGTCAATCAGAATACGAGTTGTTCGAAAGGAGAGCCAGTGTTTGAGGTAATCATTTATTCCTGAATCGCTCGGTAAATTTCCCCTTTTTGCATAATGCCATGACAACTTTCCTACAAAACAGAACAATATTTATATATTATTTTGTGAATATACTCATAACTTTCAGATAATTACCAAGCAAATCCAAAGACCAACTAGCGATAAGTGGACCCCAAGCTTCTGTGTTTCCATTTACAATATCAATTAATACAATGTGTATTTCGGGCACTGTTACATTCATAACAGGGTCATCAGGAATTGGAGTATTAGGTTGTATCTGCAATTCAGTGATAGAATTTAATATATAAGTTAATTATTTGATAAGTGATGAATAACAGCAAAACAATTAATTTTACCGCTAACCTCAATGTGACGAATTTGCCGGTTAACTGCAAAGAAGAATACTTTCCGTAAATAATCTAGGACAGCTTCTCGAGCTGCCGGAAGATTCTTCAGAAGAATCAACGCTCCTTTTGTCACCTCATGTGTATTAGTTCGTTGACACTTTTTCACCGATTCAGGAATGAATTTCCTAACCTCAATCAGTATTTCCTCTGGTGACAGTTCATGTTGTAGCATTTTTGATTATGATATATATTTATATATATATATATATATATAAATATATATATATATATATATATTGAAAATGAAAAAAACTTTAAACTTTTATTGGTGCATGATACGTCTGACTAAAAATGAATTTAAATAAAAAATGATTTGTGAAGCAATAAAGTTTGTAGTTTTCCCAGTTAAACAGCGAGCCTCGGGCATGTTTAGCTTTATTCCTCTCCGCAAATATATAATCCTTGGGCGGATTGCCTATACGTATATAATATTTCGACTTTCAAATCTATACATGCATTGTAGATAGTTTCACCGTACAGTGTGGGCAACCTAATGGAGAATAATATTCGCGCCTTTACATAAATTACAAAATTCTCAAAAGTAGTATTAAATAAATGAATTATTCTACCGGCTTTCTCTAAATTATATATACTTAAGTATATACAGGAAAAATATAACACAATCAATTACACCCAGAATAACTTCTTTTTCAATCCCCATTTATATTATTTATTAGATTCTACGACTTCTACTGTCAATAAAATCATTCAATAGCATACGTAGATACAATACAATATTGATATATAATAATGCCATGTAAAATATTACTAAAAGTATAAAATGGGACATAAAGTTTTCGTTGATAAAGTCGATATTGTTGTATATAAATATTTTCACAATAACAAAATGTAGAAATATTATAAATAATTAACGTAAATGCTTTCAAATAATGAGAGTAAAATTGTCACGAAGATGATTGATATTATTGCAATGTATTAACGTCTTTTTTTCTTTTCTTGCTTTCGGCCACGATGAGGTTTTCTAGGAGTTACTTGCGGACTGCTCTCAGAGCAATCAATCTCACTTGCGGTATCTTCCTGTAATAATAATAATTATTAATAATATATTGGTGAAGTTGAAGATATCCCAGTGTAAGTTACACCTACCTTTAGCGATGAAAAACCATCACCTGGCCAATTGTGATAAATAGCTACAGTTAGTATGCAAATAACTTGGAAGACAGCACCAACATAGAGGCCATACCTTATAATTTGTTCGAACAAAGTCTCTTCATCGGGAAGTAAGAGCCTTTTTATGTGTTCGTTTTCCATCCCTCAACTTTTATTGTTTTCCCGATCATGTATAACCTGAAAAAACATTAATCAATTGTATATTTCAATGTGAAAAGAAAAAAAAAACAATAACAAAAAAAATCTAAAATAGTAAGAGCGTTTGCATTATGCATTTTTAATGAAAAAATAATGAATTCACCTTTATTTCTAATAACGGCATTGAACGCCGACTTGAAGCGTGCAACACTGTAGCACTCTAAAAATCAATATCCAAATAAAACACAATAGTTGAATATGCGGCGTTTAGCATACTCTGCGAAGTTGCCCTCTTGCTATCGTTATTATAGTGCCAACATAGCGGATAGACAGAATATAATGGAAGCACATTTGAATCGAACGATATCTTTCTTTCTAGGCATTTACATTGTTATCATGTCAGCAATTGTATATTGTGTTGTTAAAAACTAATTTATATATAAATCCATGTGAGCACCATGTTGGATACATTGAACTTTCGACAGAATTTATAACGAATGTGAAACTGACAATTTTTATCCTTTTTCATCGAATAAAAACACAACTTATAACTCGATTAATCTCGCAATATTGTAGTGTCGATAGTGTGTCGATACTGCGATCATTGTGAAGTTGTTGATGAACACAAGTTAACTTAAATTCATAGCCAGAGGTCTCTCGCCACAACATTGAAGTTTTACTTCAATGATATAAATAATTCGAATATGCTGCCGCGTACTGGAAATATTATCAACTAAAAAATGGGGTATACGAAAAATGAACATATATACCAGTTTACTCAATATAAATAAATGAAAAATATATTATTCACCGTATTCATGCATTAAATATTGATAAAAATTTAATTTTCGACAGTAATCAATAACTAATCAATAGATGAGAAAAGCTAAATTGAACTTGGCGCCACGGGAGCGTAACCGGAAGTCGTCTGGTGTTGAGGCTACTTTGCTTGAAAGTCCGTGGATGTGAACCTTTGTTTTGTACAGAAGAATGGCTGCCATCTTTAGTTTTCGATGGATGTTTTCCGGAGAGTTCACGAATTCTTTTATTTATCTCGATAAACAATAACGTGATTGTGCATGAAAAGGCGTATCAACGTCTTTAGCGATGTAAAGAGTGATTTAGTTTTCATCATAATAGTTGCCCTGGTGCACATTAATAAGAAAAATGATTGTGTTTACATCCAAGTTTGAAGTCAGCCTCTGTATTTCTGTCACAGTAAGGTAAGAACCCAATTATTTTCCAATACATAAACGCACAAATAGTGAACAAAGTGAATTAATATAAATGTACAGAGAACTAAATGAAATTAATTTTCTCAATAGTCTCAAGTGTCATTTACTCTGGCGTTGCTTCATTCTCTCGATATTTTCAATTCTACTGACGGCATTATATTTACTATTTGTTTGTAATGTTCCTGAGGATTATTGTGTGATCATGATCAATTTAATATTATCAACAATTGTTATAGTTTCACAGATGTGTATAATTCATCACGTTATTAGTGAAATGTGCCTAACCAAGTTATGCAAAAACCCAAGCATCATCTGCCTTCTCTTCTTAATTCAGTGATTGTTCATACTTTTTTTTTTTTTTTTTTCGTTTATTATTTTTCCTTTTTTTTTCCTTTTTCTCCGTACAATATCTTCGACAGTTAGACAGTGAGTGAATATATAATATTTACAATTACAATTGTACGTTAGTTTTTTATAATATCATTTCAATGAATCAAACAGTGTTAGTGCGTATACACATATGTATACATAGATAAATTGAATACAAGCGGTGAGAAATGCATCTGCCATTGAATTTACAAATGAAAAATCTTTATTACACCCGTATATATTCAGCATTTTATTTGATTACAGCGTTCTATTGGTGACAAATAATAGTAAAAAAAAAAAGTGCCGCCAGATTTTTGTTGTTGAAAATTTCCTATTACTATTTGTAACCACCAACTAACCAATCATCTTTATCTTCATTCGATTTTCATTCGACAACAACAGGCCAAACTTTCCACGAATTATTCTCTTGAATTGGTGAACATTTGGTTGTTCACTATTTACATCAATATATCGACAATTTATCTTTCTATGTAGAATGTGTTTAAAAAAAATAACTGGCTTGTTTAGTGACAGTGTTCATTTAGTGCGAGTGATAACACAAAGTTAATAGTTATGACACTATAAATAAACAATGATAACGAAACGTAATAGAATGTGTCATTGTATTGAATAGATTATTTTCATATAGATTTCATCATGAAGGTTTAGATATTGAATGAAAATTATCGAACAACTATACACGTGTTTTTATTACTAATTTATTCATTAATTAACTTGCAAAAGTTCATCCAAACATTACAAATGGACAATTGAAGTGACATAGAATCGTTGCAATATTGTGTGAACACAACATTGACTTTATTCAAATGTGTCCGATATTTCTGTGCGAATAGGAAAGAGAAATGGGGAAAAAAAAAACCCCTCCCCAAATGAAGAAAACAAAAAACAATACGTAACCTATTTATTTATGATAATCTATCAGATTCTCTCGTCAAATATTCTCCGGTATTGCGCCCTCCTTTAACCGATCAACGAAAAAATAAATAAATAAATAAATAATGAAACATAAATGATAAATATTCTCAATTCAATATTGTGCAAAGAATAGAGTGATGCAAAAAAAAAAAAAAAGTAACGTTTATTAATCGTGAATGGACAATTTATTTTACGCTGCCGGCGGGAATGGAAAAAAAATTCCTCCAGGCGTCGCTCGGATCGTTTTATCCGCCATATTACTTTTTCCCCTCACTCTACCTCATCCGCCATCTTCTCGCAATCTTCTCTTACAGTAGAGAGTAGTTTATAGGTTCCCTGCGCCGCCATTATGTTCACCTATTAGCTCCACTGCCCCCCGCGCGTCACATCGCCCTCTCACTTTATCTTTATCCACCTTCTATCCTTCTTTTCTGTTGTCCTTCAATACTCTATCCTTCTCTCACCGCCTTCGTACTAAATAAATACCCTATCATCCAATGTTACCCTCACTTCTCATACTCTACTATCACTGTTTTTTTTTTTTTTTTTTTATTGTAATGTCGCTGGTGTAGCTACATATACAAAACGCTTATATAGTCAACTATTATATTCGGCCTGCGCTTTACCGCTTCAAAATCCCCATCGATTTTCCACATATACACCCCTTACACAATTTTATCATATACATATTCAAAATTGAACAAAACCGAATAGTAGAAAAATCACAAAAGAAAAAAAAATGGTTGGTAAAAAATCTGGAAACGTTAAGTTGTCATAGTGACAATAAATATCACTGTGTTTATACAATTATTCACAATATGACAAGTTATATGTGGTGATTTATAGGTAGAAAATGTCGGAAGTGCATTAAATGAGACAGGAATCAGAGTTAAGCCGCTCCGTCTCTCAAGAAGCCATTGCATCTCTATACCACTATTTACTATTACTTCTACTCTTATTATACGCACACACACACACACATACAGGGGTCCAGCATTGCGCGTTAGGTTAGTTACTTGTATGTACTCCACTGAGCTATGAGGTACAACGACCTTCCCTCTCACGGTTCTATTGCAATTCGCGTTGCGCTTTTATGATACTATATTATATGTATACAGTGAGATACACACATACACAAATATACAAATGAACCCGGATATGAATCCTTCTATATGTTGCTTAGCCATTAAATTTTCTATTTATTTTCCATATAGACAAGCGGATTCATGACTGAACGGTGTAATAGCCAGGAGTATCAAGACATAAAATTTAATATGATACAATTGCACTATATTAATTTGCACTTGTAATATAAGGGAGAACGACTTTGAATGTCGCGGTCAATCAGTCAGTGATGTCCAAACACCCACAAAGTTCAAGCCGCGTCGACAATTACCAGATTGTATTTATATGTAGTGATAGCAGCCCAGTGCAATATTATATCGTGGCAATAGCCCATGATTGCAATATAAAAATGGCAGTGTTATGTATAATAGAGTTTACAAGTAGATGGTATGAAGGTTCGTTGAATTACAAAGAGATATTCGCTAGTTGCAAGGTGACATCATCATGTGTCGACCAGATCAATAAAAAAAGAACAGTTCAATCGTTATTCACTTTAGATATTGGCTTCTTTTTTCTTTTCATTTTTATCCCAACCAGCCTCCATTTCATTCAACGAAATACCGCCAAATATTTCGCCGCATATCATTTTCATATTCATTATTTATCAACGTATGGTAATATACGTAGCTGTATTTCAGGTATAGACAGGCAAAATTTTAATGAAAAGCTTTACCGCCATTATCAGTCATATGATAATTGTCATTATGGCTTTATATAAATCAACATTGAACAGATATAATAGCATCTACCATCCAGAAAATATCTCCATAACATTATTATTCTGATATGTCTTGCGAATATATATATATATTTTTTTTTTCGTTTGATTTACAATACCTTCATGATATTATGGACATATATAATTGCATTATTTTCATGCTACATATGGCTTTCTCTTCCAATTGCACACCCAGGCACATACACACACAAAGAAACGAATATTTGTGGGTTGCTTGAATTCGCGTCGACATGACACAGATTGTTCGCAGTAATTATCATTACACTCGTTTCAAAGAGAGACAGAAGAAAGCATAGGGATTTATTCGCCATTGGACTGTGATATCCCATTTTTATTGAGCATTTCCTCATACTTTATAGCGTTCAATACTGTGAATACGCAGATGGATCAACAAAAAGCCATTACACCATCGCCAATATTTTATATATATATATATCATTGCCAAGTAGATATACCTTAGTGTGCATCAACACTGAGCTTCAATGATGGCGCAAAATTTTCGTAGGGACATTACTCTTCACTTGTGTGCGATGCTGTACATATTGTTGTTGTTGTTGTTATTGTTCTTCTTCTTCCTTGTCTTGATATACATATGCCTACTTGAGTGGATTCGCGGCGTAGGCTACACGACTGGGTAACCTTGGATAAAATGCTGAGCTCTTGGCACAATGGCCCGGCATTATTCCATTCTTTATATTTATATATATATATATATATATATATATGTTTATTCTTCTTGTGGTCACCACCATTCTGTTTCCCCACTTACCAACAACTTTTTACTCACTGTCGTTTGTGCTGGAGCAACATTTTTCGATGCATTTGCGCCAAGTCTGTAAATAAACTGAGTTCATAGGTATTTTATGACAATTTTATTACTTTGAGTAGAACAATGTGGTCATACCTGGAATTCCTTTTACACTTCCTGTAAACTCTGTGCTCATATAATTCATAAGATATTGTACCGATGAATAAATTAATTATCAGTATTAGAATGGACAATAGTCCATCTGTGTTTTTTTTTTCCTCTTTGGGGATTTCTATAATTGATAATGAAAGAATAATAAAATTGAACAACCAAGTTGCTCGTAGAAAAGACAAACACGAAGAGGGTGCAATAGCGAATACCGGTTATTGACGAGAACGAAACCACTCTCAGTTCGGATATATTATAGGTTGTAAACTTGGTTATTCAATTTTATTATTCTTTCATTATTTTTTTTTCTTCCTTTGTTTTCTTGTAACTATGATTTTGGCGGGCGAACAAATATTTCAATGGTGCATATTATTGCGTATCACAAAATAAAAATGGTGGAATCATTATGGAAACGGGGGGGAGGGAGGTGAAGTAGGACATGATTGGTAATGAAGTCAGTTGGTAAATAATTTGGGTTCGCGAATCAAATCAATGCAAGGGTCGAGGTACGCGAAGTAGGTCGCTGCAGATTCCATTGGTGCCAACTGAATATATAGTGGTAGTTTAGTTATCGTTGTTGTCGTGGAGTCGCGTAGAAGTAGCGAGTAGGGGAGAGGTTAACCGCCAATGGCGTAGCGAATAATAAATAAAAAAATATACACAACTATATTTTTGCGTTGTTATTTTGTTGAGGTTAAGACAGAGTCAGTGGAAATCAGACAGAATAAAATTATCGTACAGCCATGATTATTAAAATTACACAGAGTGTCACATTGATTCAATGCAAATGTGCACTCGTCCTACTGATGCATTAATGAATATTTATGGACAGCAATTTCATGATTCATTTCTAGAAGTCATACGCATACAGATGAGACTCTTCCTTTATTTGACTTTGGACAAGAAGTTGAAAATATTATTTTATTTCTACAGAACTATTGTATATGATTGAGTCAATAGTTGTTCTAATAACTTGATATAATTATAAACCTGTCAACTAAACGAATGTGAAAATGGTAAAAATGATATTATTCTGAAAATTCTTCAGACATTATTGTGTCATACACATTTATGAGTTGTTAGCAATTGCAATGTCAGAAGATTCAATATTACAAATGAAAATGAATCTACAACCAATCATAAGAGACATAGGCAGAGAATTTCAGACAAAGACGAATGAAAAAAAAAATAATAATAATAAAAAACATCTTAACGACGGACATTTTATGTAGACGTCGTTAAATTTCCATGATCCAAAATGTAGCGGATATGTCTTGTATTCATGTTTATATTTGTCTCAAGGCTATGATCATAAATTCAAAATGCTACTGAAGAGACCGTACCAATAGAATCTAGCTCAAAACAAGAAATTGAAATATGAAATATTCGTATACGTATTGAGTTAGGAAGAGAGAGCGCGCAATAAATATGTATACTTGCCGTTGCCATTTTCTTTCGCGCCGTCAATCACAATATAATCGTGTTGAATCGTTAGTTTTGCAACGCAAACGTTACGAGAGACACAGAATTTATTATATATATATATGAGGCGGCTATGTCTATCTGCCGCGAAAGGCATTCCTTGATCTCTAATATACGCGTGCGCCTATACATGATCGTTTGTTTCTTGCTTAGAATGACCCAGAGCACCGGAGAGATCCAATCACACGTAGAAAACTGCATGAAAAGATCTCTCACGAAGTAGAAAGTCATATATCGATGTAATGGCATGACGGTTGAAATTGCCATTTCTCTTAAATACCTACTCTCTAGCCTTTTGCTTCTATTACTAAAGAGTAATTGATTTATTATCCACCTATATAAAACGACATGCAAAACCATTAATGTTTCTCCAATGATCTATTTTTGTTTCAGTTTATGGTCAAAAATTCTCAAATAGCTCACACGGATACCACAGGCATCGTTGCCACATTGCAATCGAGCGACGTTGACGAGATTTAAATCAGCAACACGTCTAACAACGACGACAATCATAACGTGTCGCGTGTGTCATTACATTTGTCCGACGGTATTTTCAACACTTCCAAAACGTCGACCCCGTCGGTAATAAAGTTATCCGGTGGCGCGGCTGGAGGGAGTGGATCCGAGGGACACCAATCCCCGGGTTCCAGACCGCCACCGGAGAATAATACGGCTAATGCAAATGAGTCAAGTGGCGGCAATGATGCCACTGAAACCACCATGAGTTTTGTCTTACAGTTGGCCACACCCGAAGAAAATGAGGATATTGGCAATGGCAAAATAACAACATTGAGTATGCGAGAGAGGACTACGAGTGAACCTATGAGTTTTGTTCTTGAGCTGGCTCCACACGACCATGAAGTTGAAAATATTCGCAATGATGATACTGTACCCACTACATCAATAGGATTGGCTAAATCAACTATCGTCTATTCAGGCAATCAGTCAAAAATTCAATTACAGCAAAATGCAATCAGAAATACTGCTATACCGAGTTCAAGTGTCATTGCTGCTGTCACGAAATCTGCGACAATTGTTTATTCGGCGAATAAAACTAGTAGAGAAGCTGCTAAAACGACCATTAATCCGGACGCGTCCGTTCGAATTGTTGCACAACAATCTCCCACGACAAAAGTACAGCAACCGCAGCAGCATGTCCAACAAATTGTGTCATCTACAACATTACCCGTTTTAGTATCTAGTCTCACGACACAAACGCAGCCCTTGACAGTAATGACGCCTGTAAATAATGTAGCAAATTCATTACAGCCACCGAAAGTACAGGTAACTTATGAAGTTGCTTCCCAAGCAAATAAACAGCAACAATCAACAATTACACAGGCGACACAGCCACAAAAGGTAGTTGGTGCGGCGGCTATGAAGACAGTAACGTCTGCTATGTCAGCACCAAATGTCCAGAGGATACATGCAAAACCGTCAGGTGTTATACCTGTTCAGGCTGCCAATATTCAAAAGGTTAAAACAATCACGAGTGTGAATAATCAAGGTGTCGTTACGAAAAATTTCATGTCAAGGGTGCAGACTGTGCCAAAAACACAAGTAGTATCTGCGGCCCCCGTCCAATGTACGACGATGACTCAAACAGTGAGCAACGTAAACATGCAAAGAGTTCCACAAAACGCCCAAAAAGCTATTTCAATACAAAAATCACAAAATCAAGGAACAACGAACACAAGAATTAATTCTAATTCCAAAATTCAGCAGCCAATTGATCAAGCGCAAACACTTCAAAAAATGGCCGGCTTGTCAACGAAAACATTGGCCATTCAGAAGCAACTACAACAGCAAAAATCACAACAACTTATCGGTATGCACAATATTCAGAAAGGTTCTGTAGCTGGATTACAGAAGATGTCAGTGTCCGGACAAACACAACTACAAATTTCCAATAATATACAGCAGTTGCAGAATCCACAGCAATTGAAATCGCAGGCAGTTGTGCCTGTACAGAAATCTCAATCAGCAGTGGTTGCAAATAATCCAACGAAAAACACCCCGATAGTTACTAACGCTAAGAGTAATAGTGGGCCTAATATCGCCAAGGTATTGACAAATCCAACAATGCCAATCAATAAAGCTCAATTAGTCCCTCAGTCGCAGATGAATTTACAGCATTCCCCTCAAGTGCAACCAATAGTCACTCAGGTTGCCACACAACAACAGATCATTTCTAAACAGCAATCTGTGTCGTTGCAGGGACAGCGCGTTACTGCAAACACCAATGTTGTTCAGCCGAAGTTAAATGTTATTCAACAAAATGCGACGTTAACAGGTTTGCCAGTTAATCAAAAGGGGACAGTAGTAGTAACGACTAAAATGCAACCGCAGCAGACACAAATGCTTTTAAGGGTGGGTCCCGTAAAAAATTCGTCAATTGTCGGACAGCATGGAGCAACAAAAGCCACCGGGCAGAAAACAACAAACCTCGGAAAAACAAATATCCAAGTTGGAATGCCACAGACATTGAATCGAACATTAAATGCACAACCAATAAAAATTATTCAACAACAGCAGCAGCAGCATACGCAACAACAACAGCAACAACAACAACATCGCCCACAACAATTACCGCAGCAGAATACAGTTCCTAACGCTCAAATTGTTCAAAAGGTACCTGGATGTATAAAAACAATTCCAGCCCAAAAAGCTTCCCAGCGAAATACCACGCAACCAAAAACCGTAGGCATCAAGACATCCTTGAATACTGTTATGAATACCATGAAGAATCAAGGTCCTAATTCTACTACACCGCAAAAAACCAATGTACGAACTCTTCTTCCTCAGCAATCGAATGCATCAAATGTAATGGTTCATAAGCAACAGGCCGCAAAAATTCAGGTACAAAATATTCAACAGAAGCAAATTGTATTGGCACCACAACATCTTTCATCAGGTGATCGGCCGCAATCCGGACAGATCAAAACTATTTTACCTGTAGCTTCACCTGAAATACAGCGGAAAATTGACGTCAAGTGAGTCTAAAAATTTATTGTGTGCTTTAATTTTGTCATATTTGATTTCAATAATATTTTCAGTTGCTTTGTTATTTTGTTTAATTCTTTTCTTCATAAACACAGAAATGAAATAGCATCACATATGGCAAATGACAATGAGACCTGTCAACCGACGTCGCAGTCACCTGTACGAAGAATGCCACACCCTTACGAGGTAATTCATATTTCTATGCACGCGCCTGCTCGTTAAAAAATTTTTGTGAAATCTTATTCGACGTTTAATTAATTTATTATTCTTTTTATAAGTGTGATCGATAGTCCTTTTGTTGCTTTGACTACGTTTAGATTGCTATGGAATCTCCATTTTATTTAATAATACCATGTATCTGTCATTTCTTTTCATGTTACCGTATCATACATATAAATATATATACTTCTCGGTGACGGTGTGTGATTTTGCATGGTTTGAAACAAACCCTTGTCTAATTGTAGTGTCTCCAGTTTGTCCTTCAAGACCATAACTATGGTGCTCCGCCACCAAGAACGCCGCCACCAGTGTCGCCTCCGCCACATCAAAAACAACAACAACAACAACAGCAGCAGCATCAACAGCATCAACAGCAACAGCACCAACAACAGCAACAACTACAATTACAACCTCTTAACGGTGCGTCAGGATCCACCCTTCAACATACGTTTATGTATCATCCAAGTAAGTGTATCAGAAAAAATTTTTATTCTCATATTCAGTTCATTTTATCAAATGATAAATGTAAAATTGGTTATAATAAATTATTTTCTTAAAGTTGCAAATGACAGCAATGTGGCAGACGATGCCGCAAGTGCCATCAGCAGTGAGACTGGTAGAGAGGCAGGGCCTGAAGGTGAGGAAACAGAGACAGCAGCAGAAGGTGAAGGTGATGATGAGGACAGCATTACACGTTGTATTTGCGATTTTGAACACGATGATGGTTACATGATTTGTTGCGATCGTTGTCTCGTTTGGCAGCATGTTGATTGTATGGGAATTGACAGAACAAATATCCCCGACGAATATCTCTGTGAGATTTGTCGTCCACGTCGTGTCGATCGTCAACGAGCACGTACTTTACAAATGCGTAAACGTGAAGAGCTCCTCAATTCTGATACATCATCGGATACATCATCGACAAGCTCTGCCGATACAGACGTAGGAGGAGGTATTGCAAATGCTCCATCAAAAAAGCGTCCGCTTCAGCAACAGCAGCAATCGTCAGTGCCACGCAGAAAATCTGATCCACCGCCACAATTACGTAAATTAAACAATAACAACAACAATAATACCAATAATAACAATAATAATAATAATAATAACAATGTGGGAAAGAGGCAGAGGCGAGATCAACATTCGCGACAACCAAACGTTGCTAGAAGAAAAGAAACGGTGAAACGTGGCCCGGGTAAGAGGAAAGCAAAGCAGCGTCGAACAAGTTTAGATGGTGAAGAGGAGACACAGGATGCATGGGGCTCAAATATGGCACCACTCAGACAATGGATTGAGAGATATGAAGAAGCCGTGACTAATCATTATAGTCCTGAGTTGAGAGCTAGGATATCGAGTATTAAAGTTAATGGAACGCACAGTGACCTGAGACAAAGTAATATGAGCAATGTGGCTAGCGGAAAATGTCGGCTCAATGTTCACAGTAACAGTTTACGGTTTTTAGTTGCTACGATGTATCTTCCACCAAATACACCGGTGCTTGAGCTGCGAGGCAAATACATGCTCAGTACACAGCATAGATCGTCGCATCCACAGGGAAGACAGCACATTCAACGGCCTGGACCTTTTGTATTTTTTTATCGATTGCCGCGTGATGGTACTGAAGTTTGTGTTGATACTCGGACATATGGCAATGACGCAAGATTTGTTCGACGCAGTTGTAAACCCAATTCCGAGATAAAACACTGTATTGAAAAAGGTACATTGCATCTATATATTATCACGACCGTCGGAATTGAGAAAAATGTTGAAATTACCATTCGTCATGAGCAGCATGATCTCATGTTATCACCTAATTCAAGCTCACATTTTGTGTGCGCCTGTGGAAATCCTAAAGCATGTCTTATGACTACTGCAGCCATTGCATCTGCTAGTGTTCGAAAAAGTAGTAATGGTGCTTTGGCGGAAAATGCCGATGGCAGGGAAAGAAGACGACGAGGAAGAAGAAGTACGGCGTGTGATGATAGTGACTCAATTTTAAATTCAACGATAATTAGCACAACCATTACTCAACTGACGTCAAGTGCAACAACAACAACAACAACAGCAACAGCAACATCGCCAACAACAACAGCGATATCCGTGTCACCAGTAACATTATCAACACCGAAGAAGATAATAACCACGACAGCACCAACAATAGATACTCTTGCAATTACCCCATCATTATCATCAACATCACCAACCATAACAACGTCCGCATCCGCGTCCGTGTCTGTAACTACAACTGTAAGTACTGCTGTAATTGTCACTGCATCTACGTCTGCATCTGGATCTGCATCTGGATCTGCATCTGCATCTGCATCTGCATTTACAGTCACTCCTAGAGCATCACCAAAGGAAGAAACAACTGTACCGACATCTCAGTCGATTCAGGTATTTGTGCCAGCGTCACAAACACCGGAGCCTCATGAATCGAAAAAAGACAAAAAAAAGATGACACGCGAGGAACGAAAAATGGAGGCTATAATGAAGGCATTCGAGAGACTGGAGAAGGCCGAGCAGAGAAAACAGGAAGTGCAAGCGAGAAATGCTCAGAGAAAAGAATCTGGAGGTGCTCACAGTGATAATGATGATTCACCATTGAGTCATTCATCCAAACCTAAGCAGCAACACATTGAGCGGCCATTGAGGCGAAAAAAACGAAAGGGTCGTGCGAGAACCACAAGTAGTTCACACTCCAATAGTAGTCGTAGAACACGACTGAATTCAGCAGACTCAGATATGTCATCAGGTGACGAAAGTATTACAATGCAATCTCCCCAATCAGCCAATCAAATGTGTATACCAAATCGCGAATCTCAATTTGCTTTGCGACTACATTCACCAACAAAAGATGAAAACGGTGATGAAATGATCCGAGAAACCGGCAATCAAGTGATACCAACAGCAGCTGGACTTTTACTCGCATTAGCTAATTCAAATATTCCCACACCAAGTTCGCCGCCGCTACAGCAACCAACACCAAGTAAAAGTCCCACATGCGACAGTGGTGCGAGCAGTAGTTCTCAAAGTTCCACTCCATCTACACCTTTGTCATCAGCTTGTCTGTTGGTGGCAGCAGCCGTTGGACCGCTTGCGCCGGGTTTTAAATTTCCTAAAACTAAAAAAGTTATGATGAACGAGTGGCTACGAGAGTCGCCAGATCCACCACACACTCACATACAAATTCCCCACATATCGCCAAACACGTCAATGACATCATCGCCGTCTCCGGGACCTACTAATATTTCGGGTAGATCAATAGATTTTCTATCACCTTCGGAAGCTTCCCAAGAGTTTTTATCTCAAAGCTATGCAGCAAAAAGTCTAGCAACACTTGTGCAAGCTGCTAACTCAGTTTCTGGTATGTGTGAGTTACCACCGCAACGTCGACAATCCGCAGCAATTACTGTCGGTTGTCCAGTGTCGTCCGGATCCGCGAAAAAACGATGGTTACGTCAAGCCATCTCCGAAGAATGTGATTCACCAAATAGTAGACCTGAAAGTCCACCAAGTGAAATGGTAGCACCACCGAAAAAACGTAGAATCGCCAGAGAAAGTATTTCATCAGATAATTATACTCCACCAACAACACCAACACGTTTGATGCCAGATTCGGGCGTGACCAATGCTACTTTATGTTCTACAGAGAATGATTTTATTGAACAATCGCCACAATCACCGTTGTCATTAGAAGGGCCAATAAAGAATGAGCATGAATGTGAACAAATGAAAGATGAGACGAACTCTGAGCCGGAAAAATGTGAATTTTACGAGTCAATGAAATCGAAAATTTACATTAACGAGTCTATTTTGATGGCAAAGACAGAGGATGATATTACAACGGTGGAGAAACCAGATATTTTAGATTTAAAAATTGCCGATGAAACTGCAGACACAAAAATGAGTGTTGATGTGAAATATGAGCCAATGGATATTGAAGCGAAAACCGAAAATATCGAGAATGCGACCAATATTCAGGATGACAAATACATTGAACATCAACTACTTTCGATTGAATCGATCAAGTGCTCAAGTCCATTAATTAGCCATGTAAAGACAGAGAAGATCACTTTAGACACTGATAAAAAAAGAATTTTGAATCAAAATGATACGGAAGTAGATGAACTAAAACTCTGTGCATCGAAAATAGATTTTGAGTGCTCTAGTAGTGTCCCTGCGACTGCAAATATCATAAATAAGAATGAAAAATCGGAGGATGACCTCAATGAATATAATAGAGAAATACGATCAGACGATGGTATGTCAATCGATGAGTTTGATGTCGAAGCACAAATGAAAAAAATTACAGGAGATGATGGGAATGATTACAAAGAAAAGGTCGATACGAATTCCGAAAAAGACAAAAGTATGGATGGAATTGAGGGGCTTATGGATAGTTCAAAAGAAGATTCAGATTCTGAAGATCGTGATTTAGATGATGTTAAAGTAGATAATGAGCCACGTCATTTTAAAGAATTCCATCGAGAGAGTGAAGAGAAAACATTCAAGGATTTTGACAGACTATCGAATAATGAAGAATCCACTAAAGATATTGTTGATGCAAAATCGGCGAAATCACTTGAATCATCAAAATCCGAACCAACAATCAATTCTCTAATATTGTCTGAAGAATCGATGTTTGATTCCATATCTTCAAATATGGATTGCGAATCTGTTTTAGAGCCACCAAAAATTTTTCATTCAATACCACCATTGAGTGAAAGAATTCGCAAAAAGACTGATACGTCAACCACCTCGAAAAAAATTCTTGATATTGAAGCAGCAATAATTGAATCAACAATTGATAAGGAATCTGCCGAGATATCAATAAATGGCGAGCAAAAAGTCGAATTCTCAACGGCCCTCCATGAATTGTTGGACGTGAAAATTGACAGAGAGCCATCAGCATTTATCAATACCGAAATAGTGACGGAGAATATTAATCCAATGCAGATTTCCAGATCGATAACACCAGAACCGCAGCGCTTTCAAGAAATTTCGCAAGTAGCAATGAATCCTACAATGTCAGTAGTGGAAAATGACACGCAGTCGTGTGTTAGTGTACCGCCACCACCAGTCACTTCACCACTACCACCGCCGCCACCACCTCCGCCACAACAAACTGAAATACGAAGGTTGAAAGATCCTCGTACAGCTATTCCCAATGAGATGCGAGTTAAATCGCCAAAACAAGATATTCCACGACCAGTGAAGCGCAAGGTTAGAACGGTAGGAATGTAGTTAAGTCTACCTATGGTAGACTGCTTTTTATTTAGATTTAGAACCAAAAGTATCCACAAAATTATCCACAACATAATTTCCTGCATTCATGATCTGTCGCATGACCAGATTAAAAGTGAATTTATCACAAAAATATGTATTCTTCTCTTTTCATTTTCTTTCCCAATCAAAGAGAAATGCATGAAACGATTATTTATATGAGTTGCTACAAAAATACATAAGTTTGGAATGTAAACAATTTAATTAACATAAATAGACTGATAAAATGGCAAGAGTAAAAATATCGATTGTTATTCATTCATAGCTGTCAATATCTGAATATCGGAAACGAAAACAGCAATCATCTGAGATATCATTGGAACCTGAACCCATCACAGACGCATCGTCATCAGATAAAAGTCCTACTCGAGGACGTTCAGATAGTGCCAGTAGTGGTACATCATCTCTCAGCTCTGACGAGGATAATGCAAAAAACACGAATGATTTACCAAGTTTAACAACTTTACCGCTCTTTGCAAATACTGAGAATGATGAGCGAAAAGGTAATTTTTTCGTTCATCATCATTAATTCACTTATACAAATACGTCAGAGCTATTTAGCTCTGTATCCATGCAAATCATGTGGGTGTATGAGAGTGGTGTGAAAGTCTAAGAATTAGTCAATTCGCAGGTGGTGAGGAAGGAACAATCGGTTGGTCAGCGGCGCCCACACTTGTCGAGCGTCAACGCGAAAATCTTACTGAAAGACTAAAACGTGAATTTGGACTCTTTCTCAGTGACGATGAGGAAGAACGGGCGCGAAAGCAAGGTAAACTATTATTTGAACTATTAATTCTCGTTGAAATCTAAAATATTCCGAAAATATTAATCGAATTTATGTTTAATTATCATTAGGTTTAACTGCAGAGGCGATTTTGAAGGCACGTAATGAAGCTGCTGCGGCGTCACCTCAATCATCGGTTGTCGGTGTTCCATCTACATTTCCACCGTCTCATTTGCCACCACAACCTTATATACCGCCTCCTGGCTCCACACCCACTCACTATACTCAACACCAAACAAAACCATCTTTACCCGGATTGTACCAGAATTTCACCATGCCGCAATCAATTGCACCTTCAATATATCCAGTATCACAAGCAGCCACTTGTACATCAGTTGGTAAACAGGATGCACAATTTCTTGTGCCTCAAGCGCCACCAGGTGCTAATCCATATCCACCACAATGCGATGTGCCAATTAGTGGTCCTGTGACAGCAACGCGATTTACGTCTAAGACTACGCCGCCGCCACCACCTCCACCACCACCACCACTACTACTAGCATCATCGCTATCCTCAAATTTAAATACATCTGCACAAAATCAAAAGCCTTACTTCAATCATTCACATTCTACACCTAGATCGTAACTGTGTACTGGTGTGCTTAACATTAACTAGTATGGCGAAAAAAAAAATAATATCACGGATTGTTGTTGACGTTTTACAGTGCGGCCTAAGCTTCTAGTTGAATTATTATTATTTTTCTTCTTTTCCACTTTTCATAACGCAAATGACCGTGCATTTTTTTATATTAAATTATTCGTTCGTGTGGAGAATTTATTGTATTTCGATTATTTTCAATCAACTATAGACACTATAATGTGAAAAAGTGGTGGATAAAAGCTGAAAAATATGTGCAAAATTGCTTTTATATCATATACATAGATCAAACAAAATGGAAATAATATACCATAGTGAACTATAAAGTGTTGATACAACTATGGCAAACCATAAATAATTGATGATCTGATGGAGAATTATTATAAAAATTACGTTCTCCTTACGACTCTCTCAATGAAACACGTATTCAAATCGTATACAATATAATTTGATTATTCAAGTAATAATAATAATATTAATAATAATAATAATTGTATAATGTGCAAATACAATGCACTTATATTGTTTAACCAGTGTGTAAATATTACTCCGCTTATAAAATCAAATTGCATAATATTGTATTATCTATAAAATTATAAAAATAACAGTAGTACGTATTGTGGAATTACTAATCGATATAAGTGAAGAAAAGATACGTGTAGATAGTAATGTGCCACGCTGCTAGAATATCTTAGTAGTTATCTCAAGATTTTTCAAAAATAAAATAATTTTTAAACTCGCAGCGTGATTTTGTCCCCTTAGAGTCATCTATATTTTATATTTTCATTGTAAAATGTCCAATTATTAGTTAATAATAAATGAAAAATGTTGATAAGTTTTTTTTTTGAAGTTTCAATTTGAAGAATGTAGCTGCGTGTGTTGGTAACACTGTATATTTTCACCATTATTAATGGTTGCTCTTGAGTATTCTTGCCCGTTGTAAAAGTAAAAAAAATTTTTGGCATATATTTTTTTAGGCGCTTTATTAAATTAAATCTGAATATGAGATCACATTGATGTTCTATGTGGGATTATTACATTAAGTAAATAATATTAATTGACAATTATTCATTAAATTTTTTATTGTATTTTTTATTTTTTTCTAGCATCTACATAATTGATAAAGAAAGAAATATATTTCTGTTACATAAAACCGTTACTGGATAAAAATAGAAAAAAAAAAATATGATGAACAAATGGAAGATGAGAGACGTAACAGAAATTCATGAATTCTTTTTTATTTATTTTTTTTCTTTTTCATAAAAATAGTTGCAGTACATAGAACGCGGAACATAACATTCGTGCAAGTACAAAACTCGATTTAACGAAAAAAAAAAAAAAAAAATTGATTATAAAATGAAAAACAAAGAATTTCTGTAATCATTTAATTAATCATTAAAAGCAAACTGCGATAATCAGTGTGAGGAGAGAATTATAAGTAAAGACGGAAAAACGAAAAAAAAGAAAAATGAAAAACAAAAATTTTGTAATACTGATATATAACAGATGGCGTCCAGTATTTCAAACATCACACAATAGATACACATATATATGTTAGACCACTATATGAAATATGAAAGATAAGATAATTGGCGCTAAAGTATAAAATGAATATAATACAATAATTATATATGATCGAAAGGATAAGGAGGCATCATAATATGATAATAACCTCATAATAAAACCCAGTGTATGCATAATGGTTGTATTATCTAAAATATGCAAAAACAAAAATTAAAAACAAGAAGCTTCAAAGCACATGAAAAAATGTAAATGTGTACATAATTAAATTTAGTAATGTGGGCTTCACTTTTGGATTCATGAGAATATTGAACTACTGTCATATTGTAAAATAAATATTTCAATTCATTAGATAAAAGGAATTTTTTTTCTTTTCATATAATTCCAATCGGCTACGGAGGGATAAAATAACAAATGGCTATAATATTTACTTCAATTGAAAGAAAAATATTATGAATAATTTAATCACAATGTCTGGCAATGACATAACAATGCAGAGTCACTTGATAAATTTATACATAAGTGCTATAATTGAATAAGTATAATGCACATTATCAAATATTTCGTTCCATCAAATATCCATCGTATAACAGTATATACATATAAAAGTATATAAATATATAAAAGGCGCAATGAAAAGACTGCCGAGTGGTCATTTTAGTTGAGCAATTATTTCAACGAACGCTCTTATTGCTATGGGCAAATAGTTTTTCAGCATTCTTTTCTAAATACATGTAAATAATACAAAACGTTATGGCAACGCTTCGTTTCCTCCATACACAATTCTTAGTTTTTTTTTTATTTGTTTATTAAGACTGTGGCATAAAAACACATCAAATTAGAATAACTAATAATCTATAAATATGTTTTAAGCTGGTGGAAAACAGCGACATTCAATTTTATATTATTTTGCTGCTTGTTGTTTTTGTATATTTGCAATTACATGACGAATGCACGAATATATATTTTTCACTTATCCAACTTATTTTACTGAGCAAAACAATGACCCCCGTTTATCCCCACGATTTAAGTGCAAATTAATTAAATAACTACTATATATGGGTTTATTTTATTCAAATGATAAAGAGAGATATCAAGTATTATTTGCATTGAGACAAACAAAATGGATTTCAATAGTACTCCAAATAAAACAAATGAATAATAATTTTTTTTTAACTTTCTCCATTTGTTTTCTGTTCACGTTAACAATATTGTAAGAAAATACGCTTAACATATGATCCCGCTGTAACCATATATTGAAATTTTTAATGAAAAAAAAAAAAAAATAAATAAATAAAAAAAAGTAATAATAAATAAAATAATTGAACAATGAATGAAATAGTCTTACTATTCTTAGAATACATATAAAAATTGAGATAGTTCACGATAAGTTTGTTGATAAAACGACGTTTCGGTATTGTAAATATTTGATTACCATCGGAATAATAATTATAAATACCCACACTATTATCTAAATAATTTTAAGGTGATAAATTAAATAAATTAAACGAATACGACACACAATTTTTTTATTCACAATTGGTCGTTACTATTCATATATATATATATATATTACGTGATTAGAATATAAGTACTTTACTCTTTACATATGTGTTATATTGTACAATAACCTAATTCGTACTAACGATTAATAAATGTAAACAAGTTATTCAACATCACATATACTGTATTCCATAAATCAATAATAATACAAAATGTTTTGTGTAAAGAGCACATTGTTTAGGCGTACGTATTATGAAAATTTAATAAATCGGAATACATTTTATGAATTACATAAATTTAAATAGTACGTATTTTATTTGCCATTTGAAGCAATACTTCAATTCAATGAACAACCCTATCATATAATGCAACAATTGCTTCGCAAATTGTATGTGAAAAATTATTTCAAATGACCGTGATATAATGTGCAAATCTAAAGCTTTAAAGTGGTGTACCAATAAAATTTAATTCATTTTAAAAGAATAATAGAAGAAAATTACTCATACGATTCAAGTGAAATATTTCAATGTTTAAATTCGGTGCGCGCGCATAACCGCGTTCTGACTATCAATCAGATTGGTTGATCACTATATCGTGTCTCTCTTTTCCACGCCTCCATTTTAACTGTACCAATACTGCGACTACTTATACGACTGCTACTACTACTACTACTGCTTGAATATCATTTAGAATGTGAAGAGATTACATTTGCGTGTTCAATAGTGCATAGTCGTTTCAACCAGTCACAAAATCACAACGAGCGGGGAAGGTAAAAAAAAAATTGTGTGGATCATTATTAACAGCAAACACCAACGATTCTTTGAATAGCATATTGAATTGGCGCCACAGCAACGCATACTAGTGCACAGTGTCTTGCTATACACATACGCAATACGCCACGCACATTCACTATTAAGTGCATATATATATAATCTCACAATGCCTGCAATGTCTCGGACTCAGCTGGACGAAACAGCTGTAGCGAATTTTCGCGAGTATCTGCAGATACCTTCGGTTCAACCAAACATTAATTATGGTAAGATTGTACATTATATTGTTTTAGATTAATAATAGTTATGTAGTATTGAAATACGTATTGTGTTAGATGTTATAGATGTAAAAATCAGTGTTAGCAATTGAAAATTATGGAGAAAATATGAAACATGAGTAGAAGTAATGCAACAGCGTGAAAACAGAGGCCTCTCCAAAACAACGCGTTTTCTTATTGAATTAATTTGGCATTGATATATTTTATAGTTACGGATATTAAGTACACTACCAATATTGTGCGGTATTATATTGTCGTTGTTTCATATTAATTATCAATATTCACAATTGATTATTTGGCGTTGGAATAAATCACGCAAGAGTAGTTGTACTTAGCGTCAGAGACGCTATCGTCCAACCATTGAATATTGCCCCGCCCTGCCGTCAATTTTGTATCGTCATTATTTATAAATAAATAATTGAAAAAAACACTTGAAAAGTGTAGGTAAATATATGAGAGAGTATCGATATGATGATGGTGTATTTGGAATAATTATTTGAGATACGCAATCTTCTGAGAAATTGAGAATGTTCCAGATCATGGACGACAATCAAAAATAGACGCCGGTTTTCATCTTGTGATATATTTTATTACTAGTTAAAAATATTCCATGACAATTTATTATCTACGTGATTATGCTTTGTAATTATGAGTGGTAAATAGAAAGTGCAGTGACTGGAAGAAAATATTGAATTTATATTCACGTTAAATTCATATTAATTGCGTCATTCGTTTGGGTTTCAATATGAGAAACGTAACAATAAATTGTTAATATTTGAATTGGAGTAAAAAATTAATTCACATTCAAACAATATATTATTTGCTTGTACCCTTTGATGCCGGGGGATTCATGATAACGTCAAATTAGTATGTCAACAAGATAAGCAGTTTTGTATGATATCAGAATCATTTTAATTGATAAACTTGACTCTTTCCCCAGTCAGCAACAACTTAAATAATAATGGAAAAAATATTATATTATATTGTACGAAAATAACGTATTTTTTTTTATTTTTACAGATGATTGTGTGGCTTTTTTGCGTCGACAAGCTCAAAGCTTGGAACTGCCATTGCATGTGTATGAGCACCATCCTGGTAAACCAATTGTTGTCATCACCTGGATAGGGAGTGATCCTTCATTGAAATCAATATTGTTAAACAGTCATATGGATGTAGTTCCTGTTTTTGCTGTAAGTTTTACAATCTACAAAACTATATATTTATTCGTCTATTATAAATGAAATTAATTGGAGATTGTTTAATTTATTGTAGGATAAATGGAGCCATCCGCCATTCAGCGCTGAAATAGATGAGAAAGGCAATATCTATGCTCGTGGTTCGCAAGACATGAAATGTGTTGGGATTCAGTATGTCGAAGCAATAAGACGTATGAAAATGAACAATGAACGATTCAAAAGAACCATCCATATATCATTTGTGCCTGATGAAGAGATTGGTGGTGTTCTTGGAATGGAGGACTTTGTTCATACTGCGGATTTTCAAGCATTAAATATTGGTTTTGCATTGGATGAGGGTGTTGCATCACCCACCGACACATTTTTCATGTTCAATGGTGAGAGATCAATTTGGCATGTGAGAGTTAAATGTCCAGGTCAACCTGGACATGGATCATTGCTAAGTGCCAATACAGCAGGCGAAAAATTTCGAATAATTGTCGATCGATTTATGGATATGAGAGCAAATGAAAGTGCAAAACTTGCGGCAGGTAATCATCAACTTGGTGATGTCATGTCCATCAATCTCACTAAAATAGAGGTGAGACATTTTTTTTTAATATACAAAATAAATATTAAACTTTATTTGCTGTGTAAAATGAAACATTATTTTAACTGTATGTACCATGTCTGTGATCAGGATCAGAACTGGAAGTGAGTTAAAATACAATAGCACTTATTTATATAAAGCCATGATGGAATTATTCACAACTGTCATATAGGTTACTATCAAATCATTCATTGATGATTTAATAATTTTATATTGTTACAGGGCGGAATACAAACTAATGTAATTCCGGAGCAATTAACTGCGGTATTTGATGTACGCATTCCTCCAACAGTTGATCATACGGATTTCGAAGAGACAATACTTGGTTGGTGCAGAGAAGCTGGTGAAGGAGTATCCATTGAATTTGAACAAAAAAATCCAAAAGTTGAAAATACCAAGTTGGATGATAGCAATCCATACTGGATTGCATTCAAACATGCGTGTGATGAGCTTGGTATTCAATTACGAATTGGAATATTCCCAGGGGGAACGGACAGCCGCTACATTCGTCATGTAATTATTCTCATTCAATTAATTATAAGATTTTATTGTGGTATATATCATATTGAATGTTTAAATAGGTTGGGCTGCCAGCAATTTGCTTCTCGCCAATGAATAATACACCAATATTGCTTCATGACCACGATGAATATTTGAATAAAGACATATTTTTACGTGGAATTGAAATTTATATGAAACTAATACCAGCAGTTGCAAACATTTAAATTTCACATAATGTTATTTTAAAATGCTGTAACAAATGTGAATTGCAGCGAGAAATATGTGGATGAGGAAGTAACTGATGCGTTGTAGCTGTGCAATATTGAAATTATTGACATATTATTGAAATGTGATTAATAATTATATAAATGAGTTGTGAATGAGTGGGGACTCTGCTGATGTACAAAACAACAATGAAATTATGCTGACAAATTCATGATTGTGGAGCAGAAATGCGACAGGTTACGTCTCGGAGAAATATGAAATGGCAGAATTCACTGCAAGATCAAATTAACGTGCCATTAACGTAATCAAATACTCAAGAATATAATACACAATGGAAAACAAATATGCAACGCGACAACACAACACGTCAACAGATCTATTCATTTATATGCATGTGAGAATGGTGCAACAAAAAATATGTTTGTTGATTGTTATATTACATAGATATTCTACAAATGTTATCCTACTTGATAAATTTATTTACAGTGATGAACTAGTTGTTGTTTTATGATGAGAAATTGAAAATGGAATTGAATTCACATTTATAATTGTAAAAGAGGACAAAGAGGGAAAGTGTAAGAAAGAAAAAAAAAAGGAAAGATAGTATGGTCGCTTCATGAATATTTTACGAATATATTGGCCAAGATGGAAAACGGTATGATGAGAGTTTGATATTGAGGATAGAAAAAAAGTAAAAAAAACGAGGAGAGACAAAGAATATACGTGTGTGATACAACAGTGAAGCAAGTTTAAAATTATGATAATTTGAAAGGTGATATCGAAGTATATAAGTGTTTACACAATATGCATGTGTGAAGAGACATTATAAAATAATATAATGTAAATATTTTGAAGTAAGTGTGGAGTATTCCCGCCATTATTGTGTACGTAGTACGGTCACGATTCATTCTTAACGGAGCATTTATCCCCACTTAATGAATTGTCTCGAACCGGCTTCCCCCACTTTAAGTATCTCGCTTCCCCCCCTTCTATAAAATAATGGACTCGCCCGTCAATTTTCCCTCAATATTTCTCGCAACAAAAAATGAAAAAAAACGAAAAGTTATAAAAATAATGGATATTTTTCAATAATAAATAATATGAAATGAGCGTATATAATAATTGCATGACAAAATAATATGCAATTTGAAAGATATACGTATTATTGATGATGGCCAGTGGACTCGGCCATTTTGTGAGTAGGGAAAGTAGGGGGAAGAGAGTCTCAACCCCGGCGGTGCCACAGTTTATTTACTTGGCCAAACAGTCACGCGGAGGTGGCAAAGCAGTATCGTTGTTTCATCAATAAGTCATAATTTAATTTTATGGAATTATTTTGAAATAATTATCGCCCGCGGAATTGTCATATCATATTTATTTCATTTAATCGGGTCTATTCAGTCGATGGATAATCATTTAAAACATACTGCACACTCTGTCTCGTTAGCCCGCCAATACTGCAGAGGCGGGAAAGCCACGTGACTGTAAGCAACGAATGGACATCGCGGGATTTGAAATCGTGCGTGGTCTTTGTTCATGAGTCTGCCGTCAACGTTACTTCAGTTCCGTGAAGGGGACCCTGTGTCGGTGATCCGTTTAATACATGGTCGCTGCCGAAAATCACGTTATTTTCCATCATAAATATATGAGTGAAAGTGGTGCTTGAACATTGGGACAACATTCATTTTATTTAATTGTTCATCGTACGGTAGGTCATTCACATCATCATATTTCATGTGCAATTTGTTTATGTTTTTGCATGGATAAAAATAACGGCGGACATTCTCGTATAAGTGTGATATGACTATGGTTCTCTCGTTTTCTTCTCGTACGCGAATACAACACGACGATTTCGCCGCCAGTTCTCTGCTCAATATCCCTCTCTCTCTCTCTCTCTCTCACACACACACTCCCTATACTATTCTTCGATTTTATTTTATTTTTGTGCCCGAGAATGCACCAAACTGTGTTACAATTCTCGTGAATTTTTATTACTTAATGAATTATCAACAAAGCAAAATGGAATTCAAGTGAATATTTATATAAATGTGATGATTTAATAGGCAAATAGAGTTTGGTGTTTCTTTTAATAATCCAACATATATAAATATTAAATGCGGTAATTGATTTAACTGATGAAAAAGAATATTATACAGTCGGGGAGAAAAATTTCTAGCGGGAAGATAATATATATATATATATATATAGTTATGTCTCACAAAATTGTCACGGTCTGCAATCTCACGTAGTCATGACAACCGCTTGTCAACCGTCTGTCTTTATACCTCATAATGGCATGAAATATCTATGGAATTTTATTTTCATTTCCATTTATTTAATTTACTCTGTCATTTATTCTTTGTGTTTGGGTCCTTATGGGGCATTAAATTGGGGCCCCAATGGACCGAGCTGAGGCATTTTTAGGCGGGAAAACGAGTGCGTGGTTCTCGCATATTCTCCCTCCTTTCGGCGCCCTGCCTTTGTCGTGTCTTTTTTTTTTTTTTTTTTTTTTTTAAACCATTCTCTCGCTCTCTACTTTCGTTTTGTGGTGCTGCGCCTACTACAATCCCCCTCCCCATCCGATAACTTGCCGCTTGTTCGTTACACCAATCAATATACTGAGTGAATGTAATCAATAAATAAAAAGATGAGTAAATATTTTACTATAAGCACGTGCTGCTAGTTTGTCAACGTCTTGATATGACTGTATCAGCATTGACTGGTGGCTGGCAATTGAACATGTAATACGAGTCCATGGTTTGCTATTGAATATCGATTTTTCCGGGCGTTTCCGTTGCACGGACACCTACTGTGAGATATCCGCGAATAAACAAAAGCTAGAAATAGCATTCCATCAATGTTACTCTTCCTTTATTATATCTTGGTATTATTGTTATAATTATTTTTTTTTTGTATTATTATTCCAATGGAAAAGTTGTTTGAGGCTTGCGTTCATTTTATTTCATTATCACCCTAGTAAAGCGGGAGAAATACCATTGAATGAGAAAGAAAGAGGACGGGAAAACTTTTGACCGTGAGAACATTCTGGGAACTTAAAACCTTCCTCTTTCCCCCCTCATGCTCTGTCGGTCTCGGTCCTGCGAGCACAAGCCAGACCCCTGCGCCATATGCCCACCGCAGGAAATATCCTTTTGGGCCAAAGCCCTGTTGACCAAAATAACTTCCCCTCCATCCATCATGTATATTATTTTTCTCTATATACCTCATTTTTGTATTTTTTTTTTTTTTTTTTTATTTATTTATTATTATTTTTATTTTTTTTTTTTCTTGAAATAGACTTCCGTGTCTATATATGTGTATATGTTTCAATGTGAAAATTTATTATTAATTTTACAATGATATTGCTGTTGTTTACAATTAATTATTCACTATTTCGAAAAAAAATTTCGCGCACTCTTATACAATTCATCTCGGGTTATTAAAAGGAATCAGAGACGAAATTTATTGAATAAACCGACCCACTTTCACCACTCACATTTTATCTTTTCTAACGTCAAATATATATATATATATATATATATATATATGTATATATATATATACATGGACACATTTTTTCAAGGTGTTGAGAATAAAAAAAAAAATAAACGAAATAGTCATTAGCGAATTCATAAGGATAATATATCTTCAGAAATTTTTTCATTTTTTTTTTTTCAATAGAGTTACACAATTTTGTTCACAATAATTATGAAACTTTGACACGATATACATTTGACAAAGTTTCACAGTTATATTGTGTATACGTTTGAAAATAATACCATTATTATTTTATAGAAAAAAAAAAAGATAGGAAAAATAAAATTATTATTATGGATTATTTTTTAGGAGGTAAATGTTTTATTAACATTAATTGGCATGTGAACATGGTATATCGACATGAAATGGATTATATAACATCGAGGGACAGATAATAATAATAATAATAATGATGATGATGATGATGATGAAAAAAATAGCAGCGGCTGCCTTCTTCTCTTTCATAGGTCGCCCTACGTTTGTATATATCCGTACTTTCCATCTCACTGATTCATTTCGACTCACAGATATAATTTAAATCGATTTATTCACATAATTTTTTTCTCCCCAATCCGTAGGGGACATCTCGATTTGTCTTCATGTCTACACATTTGTCAATAATCAAAAGTAAATAATAGAACATATTGAAATTGATAAACCGAGAATAGAAACATTGAACATGAGTTTAGTTGCGTCCCACAGAAATATAAAATAAAAACGGGTATAGGGATGGGGGTGGGCGGGTGAATGAAAAAAAAAAAAAAAAAAATTATGGGGGCGTCGATTACGTTTGAAACTGTTCGTCAGAACGCAACTCTGTTAAGTTTTCAAGCGTTGCCTTTTCTCTCTTTTTCATTTCCTTCTCATTTCTTTTTCTATATCTCTTTGCAACCCCTTGCAGGCAGTTGTGTGTATGTACGTCTGTATTTATATATATATATATGTATGTGTGTGTGTGTGTGTTAGTGAACCTTCCCTCTTTTTTTTTTTTCTCTTTTTTATTTTCCACCCCTGGAGGGTGGCCGCGAGAGAACAAGAGACGTTGGACTGGGGGTTAAGGGGGTAAGGGCAAATGAGAGAGGGGTTGCAGACTGTCTCGCGCAAGCGGTTATACAGAGGGGTGGCGTGAGCCATCTCGTTTTCTATTCTATCGTTCGCTCCCTTGCACACTCGCGAATTCACTCTTTGCTATGCCGGTAGTGGTGGGGAATATCAGATCGATACTATGCGAAACGAGACGATGAGGGGGATGGTGGGAGCTCACCGCCCTGGCGAGTGAGATCCGGTCGCTCGGTCCACACCTAAATATCTCAATCTCCTTGCCTTCACTCCACATTCAATTCACAACCTTGTACTTTTTTATCTTATTAATTTTTATTAATTTTTTCTTTTTTTATTATTTTCATTGGAACGAAAAAATTTTATTCCTTCAAGTTCCTTTAAATTTTCAATCGTTTTCTTTGGCTATATTTTAAGAGGATAATATTTCATTTAACCTAAAGGTTTTAAGCACAAATTCCTCAGGTATTTTTCATGATTTCTCTCCTCATGTTCAGCAAAAGATACGTGATGGAATTTCGAGTCCCAAGTGCTCCTACTATTATTACCTGCTCTGCGAGAATTTGTGCAAATTTATTTTTCAAGGTGAAGGACTGCATACAGTTATGAATAGTGGTATATATCATTAATATTTATTGTCGCTAATAGAAACAATTGCCCGAAAAATTTTCTCACCTTTTATTTGTAAGGGATTTTCCCCAATTCATAATTCCAGAAACTCATTTACTTATTTATTTTCTTGGACATTCATCATTTTACCTGTCATATTTTATGTCTATTGATTCAAGTATTATTTATCTTTTCATCAGACTTGTTCTTAAACCATTTTATATTTTTTCAATTATATGGCCAATTTTTCATTGAAGTAATGCTTTTATCCTTTTTCAATTTTACGTATATATATATATATATTTATATTACTGAGAAAAATGTAGCGGGAAAAGGGAGAGTGTAAGAGTGAAAGAGTGAAAGAGGGGAACGGACTTGGCAGGAATATTAAAAAGCGGAAGGAGTATAGTCTTCGCGTGCCGACTCGTAAAACCACGTCGGTATGTGGTATACAAACTAACTCTCGCTACTTCTATTCTTTATAACTATCGTTTCCGGTCCTTTATTATTATTATTATATTTATTATTATTTTTGTTTCACTTAACTCCAAAAAAATTAATTTTTTAATTATACTTTTGTTATTTATTTATTTATTTTTTTCACTTATTAATGTATACTCCCAAATGATATGAAGAAGCGACACTTGACTCGTTCAAGTAGTCTCATCTGCCATCGTTCGAGGAACTTGATATCGTCGCTCATCGGAGTGGAAAATTTTTCCTTCCGTTGTGTATACGCTCATTCGTATACTCGCACCTGTCGATCTGGCCCCGCATTTTGCCTCTCCCCTGATCCTTCTTTTACCTGGCCAAACTAATGGCATTCGACGAACAAAGGAAGAACCGCTTTCGTGTACACCTTTGCCTGTGCTCATGGCCTGGCTCTCACTCGCCTTTTGCCAGACGTGAGGCCCGGTGTATGCACAAGTATTTGCAAATGTCCCGTTGATACTCTCTCTCTCTCTCTCACTCGCTCTCCATATCTATTCCAATATCTTTGTTCCTCCTTTTTTTTTTTTTTTTCTTGGGAGGGACTGAAGCCGAAAACTAAACCCACATAGTGCCAGCTGATATTTCATCAAACAATTTTGTATACAGTGAAAGACAACGAAATAAATAATATCAATCGTAATGAAGTAGCTATATATTATTCATTCATTCATTCATTTTTTTTTTGGCTGCAATTTATTTTCCATCTGGAATAAATTTCATAACGATCAGATTGATGAAAAAGTGTGGAGGCGGGGGATAATAATAATATCAGTCATCGATTAAATTGATTCTGATGGAATTTGGCACATCGATATACAACAAGGCCCAACCGATAAAAATACTATTGGAGAGGAAGAGAGAAAGACCCACTTTGCGGGTTCGATTTACCTCGTGAAGCCCACACTACACGAACCCAAATGAAAACCGGTTTAGCGCTTGAGAGAGCACTCGTTGCGATCACAAAGAAAACCGTCGGGCGGTTTTGTACTGTGATCCCTCTGCTGGCACAGAAGAGAATGAGAGAAAAGGACTGGTTGTCGCTCTTGCAATGTATTTATGGAAAAATAATAATAATGACGATAATAAAAGAAAACATATATATATATATATATATATATATATATATATATATATATATATATGCGTGTGTGTGTGTGTGTCTCTTCCATTAATGGTACTGCTCATTGCCCTCATCGTTCCAGACGTTCAATTTATATATATATATATATATATTATTTTTTTTTTTATATTCTCATATCGCTGATGTTAACTTCAATCTTCGTACATCTTCAACTTCTCTATTTTCTCTTCATATACAATACACAAAGTAAAATGTGTACAGTAAGAAGCTTTTACGTTTCACTTGGATAGGAATCCAGACCTTTATTCAAGGACATAACGAAGCATTCCGACCTTCTAGGAAATCTCGAAGAACAAAAAATGTGTGGGACTGCGGAAATGGGGCAGACCCCCCATAAACCCGGTCCCTTCTTCAAGAGCTTTGAATTAGCTATTATTTAAATTGATTGTTAATCTCGAGCAATTGTCATATTTTTCAAGTTTCAATATATTTTTTTCGATTGATTATTTATGTCAATTGCAAGAGAATGACGAAGTAGTGCAAGTTGTTCAATGATGGCGTCCAATATTATATTGCCTTACCCTTCAATTCCCCGTCTCCACTCGACTTATTATTATCATTTTTATTATATATATATATTTTTTTCGTACCAAGGTCATTTGTTCGTCATGGTCCCTCGAACTTTTCATCGGGGAGATACTTGTCGAGGTCTTCTCAATATTCTCAAATGTCTGTCTCTATTTAATACATACAAATATAAGTGTAACGATACAGGTGCGCAATATTTGGTTTTTTTTTTTTTGTTTTTGAAGTTTATACGTTGTCGTGCAAGTAAGCGTGACCCCATACTCGAGGACATGTCAAAGAATTACCATTAGGATGTAGTGAATAGAATGTGCATAATACCATGAAAGATGTTCGATTCCACATTTAGATAATGGACAGTGAGATTTGTGTGATATGGCAACAAGGGATACACGTGCATTTAACGACGACCTATTTAAAATTCCACCATCACTCGACATACATAATAAAACAAAAATAATTTAACTGAATGTAGGAGGGTATATATATATATATATATATATATATCTATACTGTATTTCATTTATTCACAGTGCATTTGCGTGTGGTCTTTGAATTCACATAAACGCAAGAGAATAAGACATGATGGAGATGAGAAGCTTCACTTTTTAAGAGGGAAGACGCAACGACATAACCTTGACGTCCGCCACGAAGTGAAGGAGCGACAAAGTGAGAGAGAGAGAGAGACCCTCTTTTTGAGCATTCGATTTTATTTTCGTACGTTGCCAAAGTCTCGCCGTCTGAAAGTCGCGTGTTGTGCATACACACACTGGGATAAACTACATGACGATGACGATGATGATGATGATGATGATGATGAAAAGAGTAAGCAAGTAAGAGGGTGAGAGGGACTGCGAGGGAAATGCTGGCGCGCCGCTGACTAAGGCCCCCTTTATTCATCAACTCTTTACCACCAAGACGGTCATTACTTTCCCAACTCACCAAACCACTGACTCGAATTCTCGCAATTTATATACCCTCTTGACGGACGCATATATAACTTGCGAGAGTGAAAGAGCAACAGAGGAAAAGTCAAGAATGTTGAACATTGAAATTTGTCAATGACCATACGTTTATGTAGCGTTGTCATTAATCGTTGGAGGACCCGTATTTATTTTTACATTCTCTCTTTTACGATTGATGTAATCGTTCAATTGCATTTGTTGTTCAATGACAGAATGAAATTTCGTTAGAGGCGAGAGTAACGTAACGGCGGATAATGAAAGAAATATTTAAAAAGAAAAAAAAAGGAGGGAAAAAATAATAATAATCAATGGTTGAAAAATAAGAAAAAAGTGAAAAAATGAAGAGTGAAACGAGCGGGGTCAGTTCTTCAGCTGATGATAATTTAGTATGCGTAGTGGGGTCCTCATTGAATCCACACACAGTCGTTTATTTAGCATACACAAGGTTCTCTACCAAGTCGTTTCACGTTCGACCACAACTATACTGCACGTTGTGCTCGAATGAGAGAGAGAGAGAGAGAGAGAGAGAGACAGAGGAGAATGAAGGGGGTAAAATGAAGAAAAGAAGGAGGAGGAAGGAGAAGGAGAAAATGAGTAAAAAATATAGAAATAAGTGAGGATGATGATATTGTATATAAGAGGTAGGGAAGAGAGAAGAAGAAGTGAAAACGAAGACTTGTCGAGTGACTTGGCGAGTACGTTTACTACAGGGGGGGGGGGGGGGGGGGGGGAAAAGGGGGGGGGCCCCACTCCCCTGCACACATTCTATAGTAAATCGCCTATAGTACTATGAGTCAGTCACACCCACGAGGCGAGCGAGCTGGTTGGGGCACTCTTTCCGTGAGTTCAAGACCCTCCTTCATGCTTTTATATACCATTTTGTCGTCTACATAGTGGTATGTACGTGTAATGCGAGGTCACGCGTACTCGCCAACTCTCTGTACTGTCGCTGGATGAGAATCTATTGCCCTTGTCCATGAAGCCAACACACAAACTCCATAAGAATGAAATACTAAGACAAAATGAAAGATAGCAGATTAATCCAATATGTAGCGATATAAATATACAACGTGATGTTAGCAAACATGTATCCGCTATTTTAAAACCCAATTTTAATTCTCTACAAATGCGTATTCAATAATATTCATTTAACTGTCTCTCCTCCGCACAATTATATTGCAAATCCACATAAACAAAACAAACCAAATATATTGAAAATTATTGAGTTGTGTTCAAAGGTATTTGTATATTGTAATAGTTGTTGATTATATTGTTTTTTTTTTTGTTTTTGCTCTTTTTCAGTTGTGTGAATGTTGGATACGGAGAGCAGACACAGCACTGGGCTGGATCAGGGACCTTCGAGGGATCCCTGGCTCACCATGGACTATTACCTTGGTACGGACAGTCTCTCCCTACAGGAGATGCTCGATGTCGACATCAAATGTGGAGCTGAGGGTGTCATTGGTGGACATCCAGAATTGGGTTTCAATTTCACGGATATGGCACCACTAGAGCTTGATGATGATCCTGTGGGATGTCAGGGCGATCTCAATAGTTGGTTTGGCTCGGCGAGTTTACTCAATGGCAACAGCAATAGTTCGCATAGGTAAGATAATCCATGAGCTATTCACACGTTTGATGGGATAATATAAGAAGGAGGAAGAAGAAGAGAAGTTAAAGGATGTGGAAAAACAAAAGTAAATATAAATGTCAAGAGATTACTGACCTGCTTCGCGTGGGCCACGTGGTCAATCGATCGTTACCAACGCGACGTTATATTTATGAATACTTGAAAGGCTTGGGGTTGAACGAACTAACGTTCTTGACCATCTTTCAATAATAACTTCCGCCTTCATAAACAACGCGAAGCATTCACTCTTCATTCTCATCTTTACTTTGTGTTTTTTATTTTTCGCAATTTTTTTATTACGTCTTACTAGCTTTTTTTTCTCTTCCTCTTTTTTTAATATTTCTTCTACATATATCCAACACACACACACACACACTCACATTTAAATACATACATGAGTACATACCTTGATTAATTTCTATAATAGTCATTCTTTCTATATCTACATCTATCTCTACTCTTTCTATTTGTAGTAATTTCAACCTTGACCTTAGTGGTGGTGATGCAGCCTCGATAATGGTCAACCCCAATTCGGTGATGCCACATATTGTTACACGAACACCAACACCCAATACCGGTGCAGTTCCACCAAGACGGCACTTTTCATTCCCATCGAAGAACGATATTAAGGAGGAGAAGGTGGATGTTGATGACGATGCAGAAACGGGAAATGAAACGGATAACGATCACTATGAGAATGACATTACTGAAACAGAAGATGATGATGATGATGATGAAGATGACGACGACGATGAATCTGAGGATGATGAGGAGGACGATGGTGGTATCAATGCAACGATCAATGCACAGAGTATTAAAGCCAAACAGCAGCATCATCATCAGTTACATTTGAAAAATGTACAAACTGTAAAAACATTGTCACCACAAACTCATGGAAAAGTCAATAATATTCAAAAAATACAAAGTTCACTGCCACATATAAGAGTACGTAATTTTAAACTTGTACACAATCCAAATGGTCAAACGCAACATCATATGAGGAAACAAATATACAATAATAATGTTCACGTGACACCAAGTACCACTGCAACATCGCCGATGAGTATCAAGAGAGAGAAAGAATTTAGGGTGGATCTTAGTGAGTATGATGAGAAACCATATCCAAAACCAGCCTACTCCTACTCTTGTCTTATCGCAATGGCGTTGAAGAACAGTCAGACGGGCTCGCTACCAGTTTCGGAGATATACAATTTTATGTGGTAAGTGTACCAGTACTATTTATATCTAATTCACAAAAGAAAAAAAATGAAAGGAAGCAAACATGTTTTACATCATCTTTGTCTTATCATACTCCAATAGGAAAAGCATATTGAGCCCCTGTGTAGATTCATAGACAGTCATAGGGATTTAGATAAATTTTTGGGTGCACACGATGTAGCTAAGAGCAGGGGGCGCAGAATGGTGCTCACGCGCGCGCGTTCGAGCTCCACTTCTTTGCCCAGGGCATGAAGGGGAGAAGGGGGGGGGGAGCAGCAAACACAAGCACGGGCACAGACATGAACACAGTATAGGGGCAAAAGTATTGTCCTGCCTCTATTCTCTTACTGCGGGATCATGTATAGTATAGAGCTGCCATTTTGTAAAGGGGGGCTCGAAGCGGCACCAGGTGCGCGCCGACGGGGTACAGTCCCCCGAGAAATTCACAGTCATTCTCTTTGTTTACGAAATTTGTTGCGTGCACAACTTTAATATTTCGTGCTTCTGTGAAAGAGATCTGTTTCCAATCATTTTCATTTATAATGCACAAAAACATCCATTTATACAACTCATTTGAAGCTGTGGTATATATTTTTCATGTTTTTTTTTTCTGTTTTCTTTACAGTGAACACTTTCCATACTTCAAAACTGCACCGAATGGTTGGAAAAATTCGGTGAGGCACAATCTATCATTGAATAAATGTTTTGAGAAAATTGAAAAGCCTGCAAGCAATGGAAATCAGAGAAAGGGCTGTTTATGGGCAATAAATCCAGCGAAAATTGCAAAAATGGATGAAGAGGTGCAAAAATGGTCACGGAAAGATCCTCTGGCGATTAAAAAGGCTATGATATATCCCGATCATTTGGAGCTTCTTGAGCGTGGTGAGATGAAATACGCGGGAAGAAGTGGCGATATATCAGAGGAAACTGAAAGTTCTGGCGATGAAACTGCTGAAGAAAATGCAACTTACGATGAGCCATCACTCGGACACGTTGCAGCAAATTCAGTGACCGACAGCTATGACGAGAGCAGTCAAGATTGTGACATTGATATTACCGAGCACATATACGATGAAATAGAAGTTGATGATAACAAAGAGGCGCTTCATATGCAACTCAATATTTCTAAGCAGGAGTCATTTGAATATGAGCTCAGTCCGAGTACAAAGAGACAAAAAACAATGGTGGGTTCGATTCCGAGAAATTATGTTTATCAATCAATGCCAGCGAATCGTAGAAAAACGCCATTGCTTGTAAGAACGGGCGCTGCTAATGGTGCTTTCCTCAAAATTGAATAGATCTCATACTGTGGTAAATTTCATAAAAATTTTCTTTTTCTAAATCTTATTTGTCATCGCTCTCACTCTCAATTAAATTAAATCGATCTCACTAATATTGATTGAAATCATTCAACGAGTTGTTGAATGGGTGGTTTTTGCAGTATGCTATTGTTAAATATTTTTCTACTCAGGCTGTGTGTATATTTTCAATACACGAAAGAAATGCGAAAAAAAAAGGAAAAAAAAAATTAAAAAAGAACGATTAATTATAGAATAATCATATGTAAATATAGTTATCTCTTATCTTATATATAAATGTTTCTAGAATACAGGAGTAATGGAAAAAGATGACGTAAAATTTATGATTTATAATGTGAGAGTGGGAGGGGACGTGGATATATATGCGTATGTACATACTCACATACATTCATTGACAAGACAGTGATATAACTTTGGGTGTCAACGAATGTGTCCTTCAGTCTAATAACCACAATCTATTGATTCAGCCGAGTCAATTTACACGAGAAATAGAGGGCGATGAACTAGAAAACAGTTCAACGATCGCACACAAAATGTTCTTCCACATAATTAGAACTCACGTCATTTCGTGCTGAATTAATTCATTAAGTGTTACACACATCCTTGCTCTTGCCTGCCAATTGAAATATTGTAACAGCTGCAAGTTTTTCAATACCACTGTCATCTTCATATGATAAACGCATTTTTGCATTTCTAATTACATGTTGATATTTATATTGATTGCGTCCCCGTAATTGAAAGCATTCAAAATTGTGAGATAAACCCATTCATCTGTATCGATAATATTCACAGATAAGTCTTAATGAATATTTAGTCAGAAGAGTGGTCAGGCTGATGTATTATGCATTTGATTACACAACACATCATCGGACTAAACATAGGTGTAAATTATTATGTTTTTGTATACCTGATAATAATATAATATTAATAGGACTGGCAGGTATATAGTACAAAGGGTTGAAGAATCATCGTTATGTAGATTCTAAATTGTATAAAGATAGAGCAAAAATACAAGACAAGACAGAATGTATGGAAAAAAAATTTTTTTTACGTATTAACAAAATTTCTTTGGCCAGTGTGAAATGAATGATGAATTACGATAAGATTTATTATAATTATTTTCTTTTTCTATCGAACAAACAATTATTACTTACAGAGGAAGATAATTACCTCGATATTATGCGATGCGTCCAGATATTACGACGATTCTGTTAACTTTGTTGATTCTCAAGTGTTATAACTTGTGAATGGCAAAGTTGTTTCTCTTATTGGCAATTTACCATTGTGATCCACAAAAACAAAAATAATTCAATGCTAACATAGACGTGTATGTTATTCTTTGGAGGTTGGGTTTAATCCCAAAGTACACTCAATGATAAGTGGAATTATATGGCTAAAACAAAAGGACCGCAACGTATTATTAACAAATAAGAATATTGTACAATATATGTATATATTATAGAAGCGAAATAATGTACGGACTTAAAGTCCATGTGTCCTATAACTTGACAATTTATTACCAGAGAAAGGCATTTATCAACAATATATTCTATCATCAACAAGAGATATATATCTTATATTTAATAAGATTAATCTTTGATGTGTGCGTTCTTAATCATTATATTTACGGAAAAACTTTTTTGTTTTCCTTTTAGTTTATTAGTGTGTATTATCATTAAACACATCGTTAACTTTAGTTATTCGTTTTTTTTTCTCTGTACAAAACCTGCATTTGAGCAATAAGAAAAGGAAGGGACCAATTGTGTAGAATCTTTCTGAACTTTATTATTTAACGCTATATCTTTCTTTATATTTCTTTTGCATATGATGCATTTCGCAAATCTCCAATGCGATATTTAAGTTGAGAGTCTCTGTATAAATAATATTTTTTTTTGTGTTGTAAATATGTCTATTGTCATTTCCATTTCAATTTTTTTTTTGTAGCAAATGAAAATTGGTAGATTTTAATTTATATCAATTCACATTTATTTGTCACACCATTGTCATTAGTTAGCTATTTAAAAGTGCTAAAGCAAACATGTTGAGAGTGTGTGTATATGTGTGAGCGTGTGTGTGTGTGTGTGTGTGTGTGATATAATTATATCTCAATAATAAATTTATATTAACTGCATTATGATAAGTAACCTCATGGACGCACCACTACACCGATCTCTTCACGAATAAGAGAAGAAGACTGTATCTATAATTACAATGTTGATTCTTATGATTTCGCAAAATGAGAATACTTAATCCAATCTTGCCAAGTTCACATTATAATTGTTCGATAAATACCAAATGATGTTTAATGATCAGCGAACGTGAGAGGAAAAAAAATGAAAAACAAATGTTCGTGCGTTTTAATACAATTGCGAAGTCATATTCGTGATCTATGTACGAATAGAAATATAAATAATATAAGGCGATAATTGTAAACCAGGTAGAGTAGTTTTTGTACCTGTTTGTAACATTTCTAAATGTAAGTAATTGATACTAGTAGAGAATTAGTAAGTACATAAACAACACACAAATTGTATATGTGCAATGAACTTTTCAATAATAAAAATAACCAGTCAATATGTGCTTCTATTTTGTTTTAAATATATTTAATTAATTTTACGGATAAGTGCTTGAATTAATTGTAATGACACCAGGCAAATATTTTCATGGTATTTCAATGCAAATATCTATAAGTGAATTTTGCTTTGGCATTTTTTCGAATATTCGCGCCAAATAAAGAGGTGGCGCAATGAAAAATGATTGCACGCCTCTGACGGCCGCATTCGAGTTTAGTAGTTATATAGTAGGTGATTGACAACGAGTTGAGCGAGTCAAGTGATTAAAAAATGGCATCCAAGACGACGTCGCACAATGAAGTTTCACAGCAATTTTCCGTCAACAAACTTATTCGCGTTGGATATTACGAGTTGGAGAAAACCATCGGCAAGGGTAACTTTGCTGTTGTTAAAATGGCAACCCATGTCGTTACAAAATCTAAGGTACATATAAAATAAAACCCATTTTTCATTCAGCCTGATTATTCATCTTCTACAATCAGTATACAAAAGCCTGGTGAAATTTCATCTTACATTAATTAGCTATTATACAGCTTATCCACTTCACACAAACTCTATCAACACCATAACATTCTTCTTTCACTGTTTATTAAATCTGACAATTTATTGCCAAAGCGCTTTTGTCACAATATCATTATGAAAAACTTTTCTAAAGATCATGTCAATAGGTATATGCAACGTTTTTATTATTTTTTTCTCTCTTGTCTCACGTTCCATTCATTACATTTTTATTATATTTATCGTCTGTAGCTTCGTCTGGTGCTTCGATTATCAAGATTATTAATGACATTCCAAAGATACTGAAAAAATATTGAATTCTTAAATCAACCTATATGATTTGTTTATGTCGTTTGTTTTGTGGTTTGTGATTATACAAAAATATATTAATAATTTATCAACAATACATCATTAACAATTGATTGAGTGTTATCTCTTCAGGAGAATTCACAACATGTTATTTAAATGGACGGATATGACAAAAAAAATTTTTTATTCTTTTCTAGGTGGCCATCAAGATAATAGATAAGACAAAGTTGAGTGAAGAGAATCTAGCCAAAATATTTCGAGAGGTACATATAATGAAAAGGCTGCGACATCGTCATATCATTAGATTGTATCAGGTGATGGAAACAGAAAAGATGATTTATTTAGTCACGGAATATGCACCTGGCGGTGAGATATTCGATCATCTTGTGAGAAATGGACGAATGTCTGAACCTGAGGCAAGAAGAATTTTTAAACAAATTGTCCAAGCAGTGCATTACCTCCACTTACAGAGAGTTGTTCATAGAGATCTTAAGGTTTTCACTATATTACTCAAATTTATTTTTATCATTATAATTCATTGTATCAAAACATTGCTTCATGTATATTTTGTCCGTTTTATTTCAGGCTGAGAATTTACTTCTTGATGCAGACAATAATATAAAGCTCGCTGATTTTGGATTTAGCAATGAATATACACCGGGAATGCCGTTGAGCACTTGGTGTGGCTCGCCACCATATGCCGCGCCTGAAATATTTGAAGGAAAACTTTATGACGGTCCATGCACGGATGTCTGGAGTCTTGGAGTAGTGTTGTATGTTTTAGTTTGCGGTGCACTGCCATTTGACGGGCCAACAATGCAAATGCTACGATCTGTTGTCATCTCAGGGAAATTTCGAATACCCTTCTTTATGTCAGCAGGTATATACGCTAAATTATTCGGTCTACTAATGATATTTACACCTTTAATGTTTGTCAATAAATATTTAATGAGCGTAAAACCAAATATTGAAATGTACAGAGTGTGAGAAATTGATAAGGCACATGCTTGTGGTGGAACCTGAACGACGACTTAGCATAGTACAAATTCTTGTACATCCTTGGATGGGTGGCGATGGAGTTACTGAACCGGAACCTGGAGGGTTAGTATTGAAACAAAAATACAAATGAAATTCAAGATAACTGCGAATTATTAAAATTATTCTAGATGTAGTCCAGAAACATCCCATCCATCGCCACTGAATCAAGTAGTAATAGAAAACATGTTACGATTGCCAGGACTCAGTGCCGACATGTTGTTAAAATCTGTTCAAGGAAATGCCTTTGATCATGTATCAGCTATTTATCATTTATTAGCTGATCGTTTAGAGTTGTCAATATCTACGTTACCAAGTATACAAAGTTTACCTGACGACTATATGCCAGATGGCGCACATCAGTTGGAAAAGTTTGGTGAAGCGGAATCCGAAACGGATTCCGAGAGAATAGGTTTTTATTTACCACCGGGAACGCCTTATCACGCTACAAGAAGACACACTGTTGGCCCAGGTGATACTGCACATCAACCAACAACGCCTTATCCTTATTCGTGTAATTATCCACCTGGTTATCCGCCTCTTGGGCTATTGCCAATTATGCAATGTAATGTCGATGGTCAGATGTTACCACAGACAAATCTGCCTCTCAATTTACCTCTTGTGCAACACCAGCCACCACAAAATTTTCAAATCAAAGATCAGCATTTACTCAAACCGCCACAAGTTATGGGAGCCAGTAAATATTCCTATTTTCTCATCATTATGAAGTAAAAAGATAAAGGGTAGTGGGGAATCCAAATGATAATTTTTTGGGTTTTGCAGCAAGCAGCTTTGGACGAAGAGCTTCGGATGGTGGTGCAAATTTACATGTATTTTATCAACAACAGCACGGTAACGGAAGCATTAATGGCGAGGATGGAGGATGGAGTCAACCAGGTAGTAGGGAGCACCTGCAATCTGTAAGGCATATGATTTTAGACATAGAGGTATTATTATTCATTGGAGAAATACTTGAGTAAATGAAAATTCAGGGTGGCAGTCCTACATTGGGCCAGTGTTCACAAACGTTGAGTGTTAGCACCGGTAGTCCTGACAGCAATGGAGGGAGTAGCGTAAATTCGGCAGGTGGAAGCGATCGAAGAAGACGAAGTGGTTTAACAGCTGTGATGCAACGACCGGGTATGTCATTTATCATTCACATCATGTTTAATAATTGCACCATTGTTTGTTGTGTTATCGACCTTGTTACATCGGGGATTTTTGGTCGTAGAAAAGTGAACATACCTGTACAACATGATATTATGATCAATTGGATTGTACGTAACGCCAGTTTGTGTTTGGCAACGTCTTTCGTAGGCAAACACTTTTTACACAACGTCACCTTCACCTAATGCACATTTATATTTATATGTTTGATGTCGTTGTGGCAAGTGTCGGTAGACATATCCATTAATAGTATAAAAAAAGAAAACAGCTGATACATCTACACCTGTAATAACGGCCTTGAATTTTTTATTTTACGCAGCATTATTTGATTTTATTTTCTTCGTATCTTTTTTTTTTTTTTCCTCTTTTTCATTTTATTTTGCATGGTTTTCTCGCGTCGGCTGCACTGCCACGTATCCTTCGTTGGTAAACAAATGCATGTAGTTATAAATCCGGAACTGGTCATGGAAGTGGAAGCTAGGATGAATAGGGCGTACGTGCCATCAAGACTGCTGCCCTCTCATCTAAGGGATTTGCCTCCACGCTCCCTACACCTGAGGAAAACCTCGCTCTATCCTTCGGCCATTGGTAATTTTTTTTTTCTGCACTTTATTGTTTTTCACCTGTCCTCACAATCACTGAGTACCATACACTGCTTATTGTTATTAAATTTGGTTGATGGTCTCACGAATAATTGATAAATAAATGTGTGGTTTTGTGTACATACGAAGAATAATAGGATCACTCAGTGTCACGTTAAATTATATATAATTAATAGCCGGTAGCCGAGATTCTTATAAAGAACCGAGCACTCATGTCGCGACTGAAAGATATTCACCAGTGCGAAGAGCATCTGAAGGCTCTTGTCCACCGGGTCCTGGAATTCAGGCGCTTCAGCAGGAATATCAACAACTTCAAAGGCTGGCATCACCGTCACACAGTCCTGCAAGCATCCCCGGATCACCTGTTCATGAACGTGGCGTGGCAGCAATAACACAAGGTAGAATATCGATCTTTTCGCGCAATAAAAATCTGTAAAACAATGTTTAAGAATGATTGTTATTTTATAGGACTCAGTGGCCTTACCACTGCGACTGTACAGGGTAGCATAGTTCATGGAACTCCAACACAAGCACCGGCTGCGCCATTAGATCTAAGTCCACTGAGGCATCACAGATCTCCAGCAACAACACCTGTTAGTTATTCACCGAGTAACAGTCCTGCATTGGATATGATACAGGAGGAACATCCAGTTGATATACCCAGGGTAATATAAATTTGTATTATTGATAAACAATGCCAATAATAATTTTATTATACTGTACAATAGGTGCCGCCACAAATATCTGTGACTGATGTACTAGGCGGACAGGTAACATTAATTGGGTGTTCGCCATCGCCATCACCGTCACTTGACTCTTTGGAGGAAAATTTGCCACTTTACAATCCTCTACCGAGTTTTATCATATCAGAACCCTGTGATCCATCAAGACCAAGTATCACACGTGGAATTGGTCGTCAGTTAAATTCACCTTTGCCAACTGAAGTTGAGGTTACATTGTCGGATGAGTCAAGTAGATTAAATTCCGAGGCAATTCTTGGTAGAGTTAAGCAAATAATTGACGCACGAGCACCGCCGAAAGGTTTTATATTTTCACGGGAAGAGGTTGAAGGCAGTGGTTTGAGTCTTGAGTATCCTGGTGGTGTACAGATTGAATTGCGAGTATGTGAATCGGAAGAGCGTGAAGTGAAGGGAATAAAAATGCGACGAATTAGTGGTGATCAATTGCAGTATAGTCAACTTTGTCAACAACTTATTTCGTGTATCACCGTTTGACATGAGTCAATTGAAATGAGAAAATGTTTCGTTGCGGTAATAATAATAATACGTAATTATTGTGAATATATTATGGTTACATTCCGGGTGTTGCAGCAGCACCTGTCCAAGTACAGTATTGCATTCCGCATGCTGCATATATACACAGAGAAAAATAATAGGATGAAATCTAATGTTATTGAAATGAATGACAATCCGAAATATATCCAAAAACATGTATATACATCAAATAATCGTGTTTCCATAGCATATATTATTGATTTTTTGCCTATATTTTTCTCAGGGTACGTGTGATACGTTAGACATTCAATTGCTTCATGTCGATCTTATTTGAATGTTTTAAATTTATTATAATTTCGTTTATCCCATAGTTCGAATCGGTTTGAAATATGCATTCGTCCTTAATCTTTTTGAAACGAAATATTTACATTGTTACTCGCATGAATCAAACAATATATATTATATAATTGTTCAAATTGTTTGCTAAAAAAATTCAACTATTATTTATTATACATATCAAAAGTCACTAAATTTATTTTAGGAAATATTACGGTATTGAATTATTTGGTAAACCCCATGAAATTATACAACATAATTATAAATACTCCTTCCCTAATAATGTTACAATATTATCTGCATGTAACATTTCGCACATTTATTATTATTACTTCGGTCTTATACGAAACATCTAGTTGAAAAGCAAATATTATTAGTGTGTAATTGTATTTGTTTTATCTGTGTAAATAATTAATATTAATTGTATATATTCCGTGGGAAAAACTGTCGCGGCTAAAATATGAAAAAAAAAAAAGAAAAAAAAGAAATGCTATTCATTGATAATTTGCAAATTTTAATTTTGAATTAATAGAGAATGCAGGCTGATTTTTATGACTGTATTATTGATTTTGTCATACCAAGTACAATCGCAATAGGCTTTACAATTTTTTTCTTTCTGCATTTACGAGTATGCGAAGTGATAAAAATCTCCAAAAAATTTATCTCGGTAGTGTGGAGAAACGAAACATTTTTGAGCAGTAAATTATCGAAGTCTGTCTAATGAATCACGCGGATATATTTCCACGGGCGTGTAATAATAAATTGTTCAAAGAGGTAGGGGAGAAAAAAGAATAAAAAAACAATAAAAATAAGATAAAAAATACGGCGAATATGTACATTCCAGTTGCAAATTTTAAAACATATGCGTATATTGGTAATATATGCTCGCGAGTTGAGAGCAAACGTTGAGATAATCCTGTAAATATTTGTATATAAATTACACCAGCCTTCTATCTGTTTTTGTTCCTATAAATTTGGCTAATGCAAATGTAGACAAAAAAAAAACAATATGAAAATTAACATTATTATTCCTCGTATGAGCCTTAATTAAATCTGGCGCATTTATTATACATGAATATATATGTTGCTGATGAAGTTGTATATTGGTAAATGACCCGTAGTATTTTCGATTATCGACACGAATCATCCAAAGTCAAATGATAGAGTGTTTATTAATAGAAGGAGCCAATGAAATTTGTTATTAGTCTTAGATTTATATATTATGTACGTTGTGATGTTGACGAAGAAAATAATAATAATAATAACTTGTGTTATGATTGTTGTTCTGCAGCACACATTATTTTTAATATTTTCATTGCATTACTGTATGATGAATTGCAAAAGTGTAATTGGGATTTACCCACACAACGTTGCATATCGTAAATAGGATATGAATAATATCCAGGAGCCCTTATTCATTATTTTCCTTTTTTTTTTTTTTTTTTTCATGTAAAATGCGAATTGTAAATAATGATGAAGAAAACAAAAACCCAAAACCGAATGCATGTAGTCCTTGCTGATATTTTTTTTTCTTTCTTCTGAGTGTGTGAAAGGAGTGAGATGAAATATGAAAACATTATTTAAATGTTTATGTATATATGCACACACTCACACATTTATTGGATATCACACGCAGGGATGAGCTATGTATATTACATACAGACAAACAAACAAACATATAATAATATGAATATGGAGAACAGATAGTATTTTCTGCTGTCAATTCTTCAACTAAGACTGTGATTTTTAAATATATTAAGTAATATTACTAAGACCTTGCGATTAATACACATATTGATTGAATATGAAAAAATAAAACTAGGAAAAAATGTCACGTGTATTATTTATCTTTTCATTTAATTTACGAAAGACCTATGAAATTATTGAAATAACAAATAGTTTATCATCAAATGAAATTGTTTCTCGTTTATTATCAAAATAATTTATCTTTATGAAATATGGAAAATATACAGCCATTTTTTGTCGACACTTTTTCACAATATATGTATATCTCTATTTTTAATGTAAATCGAACCAGTTTAACAGCCATTGTCCAGCGATGGATTGAATTATTTGCTCGTACATTCACTGACAAATAAAAAAAAAACCACACCTTAACTTCCATTCAAGTGTCAGGCAGATTATTAATTTGAGTTGGTGAATGCATTTGTTTAGGCATCGTAGGTTGTGGCGGAAACACTTCCTCCGCGCCCAGTCCAATTAGTATGAACAAATTTCCCCTCATGACCCAACAATTCATATGTATGTGCTCCAAAATAATCGCGTTGCGCCTGTAGTAAATTGGCGGGCAATCGTGCCGTTCTAAATCCATCGTAAAATGCAAGCGCAGTTGATAGAGCTGGAGTTGGTATGCCGATTGTAATAGCAGTAGACGCAACAACTCTTGCGCTCGCTTGACAATCCTTCATAGCCTTTGCGAAAAATTCATCAAGCAATAAATTGGTGAGCTTTGGATTTTTGTCAAATGCTTGTTTGATATTTCCGAGGAAAGCGCTAAAAATAATAATTTATCGTAATTCAATTCACGTAAATATTGTTTAATTATGAAAATTTCAATAATCACCTTCTAATAATACATCCACCTCGCCACATTAATGCAATTCCACCATAATTCAAATTCCAATTGTGAACTTTGGCAGCTTCACGCAGTAGCATGAAACCCTGTGCATATGAAATTATTTTGGAGGCATAGAGAGCTTTTCGCAAATGATCCAAAAACTTTTTCTTATCGCCTCTGTAAGAGTCATTGGGACCTTCAAGAACATTGCTCGCTTCAATCCTCTCATTCTGCAGTGCGGATAGACATCTTGCAAATACAGATTCACCAATTAGAGTAACTGGAACACCATAATCGAGAGCAGCAATAGCTGTCCATTTTCCTGTTCCTTTTTGACCAGCAGTGTCACGAATCCGATCAAGTAAATAACCTCTTTCGTCTTTATACTTGAGAATATCGCGCGTTATTTCAATGAGAAATGAGTCAAGCTCGCCTTTATTCCATTCATCAAACACATCGCTCATCTCAGCTGGACTCAAACCCAAACCATTTCGCATTATATGATATGCCTCACACACCAATTGCATATCACCATATTCAATTCCATTATGAACCATTTTAACAAAGTGTCCGGCGCCAGTTTCACCAACCCAATCACAGCAAGGTTCGCCATCAGCTTTAGCAGAAATAGCTTGAAAAATATTTTTAATATAGGGCCAGGCCTTTGGATTTCCACCAGGCATTAATGACGGCCCATATCTGGCACCTTCTTCACCACCGCTCACTCCACTTCCAACAAATAAAATGCCTTTTTTCTCCAAATCAACAGTGCGCCGTTGTGTGTCTTGATATTCGGAATTACCCCCATCAATAATTATATCACCTGGTAATAATAGCGGTACTAGCTTGTCAATAAATGCATCAACAGCTGATCCAGCTTGATAAAAACAAACAATTGTATATATTATTATTTTGAATTAAATGTATTTCAATTAAATACATTATCACATAATTTTACCTTTAACCAACATCATAACTCGCTTTGGTTTTTTCAATTTATTAATCATCTCTTCTAGACTGAATGCACCAATCACCTTGGTGCCTTTAGCTTCATTTTCAAGAAATGATTTTACTTTATCGGTTGTACGATTGTATGCACATACAACAAAGCCATGGTCATTCATATTTAAAATTAAATTTTGACCCATCACCGCAAGACCAATCAACGCAATATCTGCAACCCTGAAACAAATATGCAACATTGACAATATAATAAACAATAATATTGTAATGTTAAAATGATTTTGTCGAATTTCATAGCAATAAATAAATAATGTTAGTAGGAATATTTTCGGTATTGGATTAGGGAAAAATATAAAGAATGACTCGACACAAATATATCAATGAATAAAGGGCAATTGTATTTCAAAGAATGCATATAAACTTACGGTTCGCCCATTTTCGTTAGCAATAATTTTATTGTTGTTTGATAAAAAAAACAAAATTTAATCTCAACACACGGACAAATGATAACGGATTGAATATTTATTTCACGTGCAACAAGTGGCACACTGCCTTTCTGTATACTTCGTTAATGAAAAATGAATTTGAAACAATGTTTAAGTACTAGAATATATACGTGTTATTTCGTTTTCACACTCTTGGCTATATAGAATCAGTCGATTGCGCATAAGCCAATCACGTGGCGCACAGGGACAATTCCCACATCCCACTTTTCCTACGCCATCACCATCTACTAATTGCTCTATCATATTGCTTGTATTTCTTCTGTGACTTCTATTATCATCATGTATCACACCACTTGATTTTCGTCTTGATTATTTACAGCTGTTATGTCTAGATTATTATTCTACTACACAATTTTGTGAATTTTCAAATAATATAGAAGTGAAGAGTCGATGTGAATACACCATATCGATATATCTCTTAAGACACGACAGTACATAAAAAAAAATGCCACTTTTATATGTTAATTTATTTGTATCAGCTAACCAAATCGATAAAGTAAACACTCAATTGGATTTATCATTGCTTCACATATTTTTTTATTATGTTTGAAAGCTACTTTATTTGTATTAAAAATATATAAATGTCACATACAATACTAATTGTATGAAAATGAAACGCGGGTACATAATACAATTTGCGCGCGCATAATACACTCGTCGATGCAATAACCAATGAAATATCAGTCTGCGAGGATTGACGTCATCAACTGACGTTTCATTGGTGGAATGTGTGAATAGGCGGTGGTGAGTTTGACAAAGAGAGAGGATTGCTCGAATGAGACTGTTTAGCCAAGAAGATACAACATGTCGTGATATATCTGATTAGATTAGGGCAGGTCCGCTGAAGTATTTGTCCATTTCTTCATATTTTTCTTTGTTATTGTTCAATATATTAAGTGTAAAATTCAATATAAAATGATTTAATGAGTGTTTGGAGTATTGTACGTGTAATTGTGGTAGACTGATGTGGCAAATTGATGAAAACAAAAAAAATAAATAAATAGCATATCTCATAGTATGACGAACATAACCTCATTGAGAATGACATGCTCTGAATGCGACGCCAGATATTTTTTTTTATTTAAGCTTGACAAAAGATCAACTTGAGAGAGCTGCGCTATCAAGATATTTAAATACTATTCAATTGTATTTTTATTTATGTTGGTGTGGTGAAAAATGGGTTTACTATTTTCAAAGCTGTGGAGTCTATTTGGCAATGAGGGTAAGTTGCTATAAAATGATAAATGCATAAAAAAAATTTATTATACAATTTTTGATAGTGAGTAAAATTGGTCTTCAGTCATGTGACATAAAAGTATCAGTTACAATACTACGTGAATGTAACGAACAATTGGGTGCTAAACAAATTTTTCTTGATTTATATTGTCGTTTGATTGCTTGAAAAACATATGTTGAGAATGTGAAAACTTTTGTAATGAAAGCTACTTGTTGGCTTGTCACAAACATGAGCTACAATATTGGGGTCGACAGTTTTAATGTCGTTGCGTAATTTATTATTACATGTGGCATAAATAAATCTACAATGGCCATTTACTTATATGTGAAATAATCACTTTCCCTGTGAGTGAAAGTTTACCGTTCTCTATGCACCAATATATGTACAACTTTGTAACTATTATTTCGACATTTTAATGATATATTCCAGTGATTATGGCACAGGGGCATAAATTAACAGCTTTCAATGCCGAGATTATATTTGCTCCCGCCATTATCAATGTATTCAAGATACGGCAATCTTGAGAGTTCATCAGAAAATATTTTTATTTTGTCTCGAGTGTACAATTTAACATATTGAAAATTCAACGCCCACTTGTGTAAATGCACTTACAATTAATGTCACACATATAAATATATTATTTGAATGTAGATAAATAATTAACCAGAGTTGTTGCGAAGTATTAAATAAATTTTATTGCTATAATTGTTAATTGTCTTTTTTTTTTTCAGAGCATAAAATCGTGATGGTTGGACTGGATAACGCTGGAAAAACAACTATACTGTATCAATTTCTCATGAATGAAGTGGTGCATACATCTCCTACAATTGGATCCAATGTTGAGGAAGTAGTATGGAAAAATATTCATTTTATAATGTGGGATTTGGGTGGACAGCAGAGTTTACGAGCGGCTTGGTCAACATATTACACCAATACAGAATTTATAATTATGGTTATTGATAGTACAGACAGAGAGAGATTGAACGTGATCAGAGATGAATTGTACTCTATGTTGAATCATGATGAGCTATCGAAAGCCAATGTTCTTGTATATGCGAATAAACAGGATTTAAAGGGGAGTATGACTGCAGCAGAAATATCAAGGCAACTGGATTTAACATCGATCAAGAAACATCAGTGGCACATACAGAGCTGTTGTGCACTTACGGGCGAAGGGTAAATACACCAATTTTGGAATTTAAAACAAGAAAATAATAATCCAATATTGAAGTATCCATATTACAAATATATTTTATGCTTTTTTTTTTTTTTTTTTTCAGACTGTATCAGGGTTTGGAATGGATCGTTAGTCGTCTTAAAAAAACATGACGCACGATGTAAAAATGAATTGCTACTCAAATGAAGTGAAATACAACAATGTAAAATATGTGTATGAGTTTTTAGGATACAAACAAGCAAACAAACAAGGACATGATGAGGTTGTACAAATTTGAGACTAGATTAATGGTGGGCACAAATTGGCGGGGCTTCGACATTTTATGTTTGAAATTATTGAACTTATGTTAGTAATGGGAATCGAATTTTGTGAATGGGAAACGATGAGTTAGATTGTGAAAGTGTTGAAACAGAGACTGATGCCAATGAATATTTTTCCTTTTTTCTCACGTATGTTTTATGAATGAAAAAGTAACCACGGACGATATGTTTTAAGAATACGTATTGATTCAACATCAAGTCCCATTCATCTGTTTATATTGTGATGAGTGAATAAATTAATCAATAAATGAATAAAATATAAATTAATAAAAGACATGAATACGGAATGAGAGATTTGAATAACTGTTGATCAGATACTGAAAATAAAACGAAACGATTGGCTTCTTGTGAAAGTTCTAATCAATATCTTTGCGCGCTTTTCTACCTTCTCTGTAAACAAAAATATTTTCATAGAAAGATAATTGAAATGTGAGCGTGGCGACTAGAAAAAATTCTGCAGGCTTATTATTCACCATACTTTGCGTAATAATTTAAGCTGATCAGTTGGTATTTAATGTCTGGCCGACATTATAATTCTTGTACGATTTCAGTACAAGGTTATTCAAAATGTCCCGCAGCGATACTTGAACTTGATTAATGGAATAGTTAGAGTACTCTGTGATAAGTGATTTCATTGTGAGACAGTTGTACGTATAAAAAATATATGAATATTGTACTTTTTTATATCTTACTAAAGACAAAACAATTATCTAAATTATGAAGGTGATAAATAAATTGAATGGAAATAGATTAATTCTTATGATGTTATGATATGCCGAGATTCGATCACGGTCTCATTTCAATTGATTTTAATATATGCATTGTAAATGTCATGATACTCATGACGAATCTTTATATAGAGTCGACGTACTCCAATAGATTTGTTCCTCAGATAGGTATATCTTACAATTAAATATTGTTAACACTGATAAAAAAAAATGTTTGTTTATGATAATGTCCACAAATTGAACGTTGTGAGACACAATTAAACGAAAAATCAATATTGAAATATTAATTTGTTCTCTCATATTGAGAAGAGTGCTTTAAAAAAGAAAAAATATATATATATGTATATATATATATGCATGTGGTATATTGAGTGTGGCAATGGTTGAATAGCCTTAACGTAAAATCATTTAACACATTTTTTCGCTTCAATGTAGTAATTAGAATTATGAATTATTTTTCAATTGAAAACATGGAAATCTGTGACTTCTATATGAAATATATAGGAAAATGTTTTATGTATAATGTCTGTTGAAAGGATTCTCATTCCTGAATAATGAAACGTAAAATAAAATAATGTTTAAATCAAAAAAAAATATGAAAAATTGGTTGGTTTCAGAATCATTAGAACGAAAAAATATATAACATTTCATTTGATCATGATGGGATGTCTATTTATTTTCACGTTTATTATAAATTAGGTATCGCACGCACTCATTCATTCTTAAGATGTATATTCACTGATATATTCACTGATATCAGTCTCGTTTTTAATTTTCCGAAAATCCTCACCTGTTTGAATAAAAGTCGAATATTACTTTGATTACTTCATCGTGCAAAATTACAGAGTATTTGCGAGGAGCCACCGGCACTGTTACAATAATTCATTAATTAAGTAATTCAACAAGCCATTGCACATGTGCGATTTCTTACGAATCAATAATCATGACGAGCACGGTTAAATCATCAATGGCTCTTTCACATTCAGTCTAATTTGACCAAAATATATTTGATATCAGTGCTGACCCACCTGTCATATAATGGAATTCAATTCGTTTTACTATATTATTCTGCGAAATTCAATGTGAAATATTTTTTTGTTTTCTTTACAACTTCTAAACAGTAATAATGACATTGGCATCTTCTGAAATATGATTTTAACATTCATTCAACAATCACTAATTATATTTCATTTCTCTACCATTTCTGACGTTCTATTTATATATTTTTCTTCACCTTTAATTATATTCACGACACTGATGACGAAATGAAATGACAAAAAAAAAATAAAATAATAATAAGGTACAGTTGATTTTAATCAGGATTTTTGTTGCAACTTTCAAAAATAAAAATTCGCAAAAATATAAATTATACTAGTCGACTTTTTTTTTTAAATACTCCGTGTTCTCTGTTTCAATGTAGATATAAGTTTATGGTGAAGATGAAAGGTAATGTTTAGTTAGCGTTTAACAGGAGCATTATTGTGTATTATACGTAATGTACTATGAGTACCACTCGATCTATTGACAATAACTTCAGTTTTTTCACTAAATTGTATAGGCTACACAATTGAAATTATAGAGACTGCATCATCGTCCATTTCATTTTGTATCTCTGTTTCGCATTGATACTCTATTAAAATCAGTATTGTATCGTTTTTTTTTTGTTTATCCTTCATCTCTTTAACAATTCTTACTATCAACATTATTCGATATTCATAATTGCTTATCGAAGAATCAATTAATTCGTATGACGATGACAATTACAAAAATGAGCATATAGCGCGAGATGAACGTATAGATATTTAATAAAATCGTAGTATCGTAGTTGACAACTATTTAACGATTTCGGTCATTGATATTTTCCATGTGATTTTTATTGTTCGTTTACGTGTTTTCATGCTTGATGCGTATCACATGATTGACCTTGAGTTGGAAATAAATTATTATTCAGAGGTTATTTAGGCGGCTTTGGTAGCCTTCATTAGTAAATCCGTGCTAAGGGATTTGGGCCTCTCAATTGGTAGACCGAGTGCGCGATCCCAAACGAGTGAAGCGAGGACACCGAGCGCTCGTGACACGCCAAAGAGAACGGTATAATAATTCATCTCCTTCATGCCGTAATATTGAAGAAGAACGCCAGAGTGAGCGTCTACATTTGGCCACGGGTTCTTTACTTTTCCAGTTTCCAATAAAATTGGTGGTACAATCTTGTATACCTGAGCGACCAACTGAAATTAAATAAAAATAATGATGAATCAGCAAAATGAATTCATTCAAGGCGATTGTTAAATATTTATCCGCCAATTTATATACAATAATAATAAATAAAATTATTGGTTTACCTTGAAAAGTGAATCGTTGGGTAGATGCTTCAATGCAAATTCTCTCTGACACGTATATCGTGGATCAGTTTTTCTTAGCACAGCATGGCCATATCCTGGCACAACTTGACCACTCTTAAGTGTATTCCAAATGAATTCCTTGAGTTTGTCATCGCTTGGATTGTCACCAACTTGTGACTTGAGTTTTTGTAGCCACACAAGTACTTCCTGATTGGCAAGACCGTGAAGTGGACCAGCGAGACCATTCATACCAGCAGCAAATGAAAGATAGGGGTCGGAAAGTGCTGATCCAACCAAGTGAGTTGTATGGGCAGAAACATTGCCACCTTCGTGATCAGAGTGAATGGTGAGATAGAGTCTCATGAGTTCAATAAATTCTTTATTGTCATAGCCAAGCATATTTGCAAAATTCCACGACCAATCTTTGCCGCTGTCAACTGAACCAAGACCTTTGCCATTTTTATAAGTATTACGGTAGATTGTGGCAGCGATAACCGGTAACTTGGCAATGAGATTCATTGAATCTTCGTAGACAGACTCCCAATACAAGGCTTTCTTTGTTCCACTGCTATAAGCCTTGACAAATTCACTCTCGCTATTGAGAATGGTAATTGCCGCTGAGAACTGACTCATTGGATGAAGAGTCTTGGGGAAGTTATTGAGGGCTTTGGTGACATGAGCGGGGATTGAACTTCTTGCAGACCATTCTTGTGAAATGGCTTTGACTTGAGCCTCAGTTGGTACTTCACCGGTGATGAGAAGCCAAAATAGACCTTCGGGAAGTGGCTCCTCGCCACCAGGTGCCTTTGGAAGTAATTTCTGGCATTCGGGAATGGATTTGCCGCGGAATCGAATGCCCTCATCGGCATCTAATACTGATGGCTCCCATACGAGACCTTTGATACCACGCATACCACCATACATCTGCAATGCAAATGACACATTGTAATTCAATACAATTTTTAATGTGATTGTCTGTGATAATAAAAAAAATAATAGAGAATATATATAAATGGAGGGTCACGATAGGTCTCTGTGCTCGTGTCATTGAAATTGAAATATAATCAAGATCACATCATGTACACGTCAAGGATGGCGTCATTCACTCATTTGCGGGAGAGAATTATCATCAGCTATTACCCAATGGAAAAAAAAAAAGCGAGAAAAAAAATATATAAGCGTATTAGTATAAACGACGGGATGTATCACGTGATTACGTTATAATATGAATCTTGCTGAATGAGTCATTGATCTGCTTGTATGAATATACGCATTTTTTCGGAATGCTCACGACAATGCAACAATACATACCATGTCAACGGTGACTTCACCGACTTTTGTACCGCCATGATTTTTTCGAAATGCTTTTATACGCTCCTGTTCCTTCGGGATTTTTTCACTGAGAACTTTTTTCAAGTCCGTGGTAGCGTCCGATAGCGGCCGAAGGATAATTGGCGAGGTGAATTTCTGAAAATTAAATCATCATATTATAATTAATAATTCCATTAGACCTTCATATAAAATTCCAAGACTATTACATGAAGGTTGGACACGGGAAGAGTAATATATCAACGTCATCATAGCGCAATTATTATTGCCACTCGTATTTTTACATTTAACGGATCATAAAATGCTTCAGTTTAATTTCGCACACTGTTAGGAACTTTACGATTGCAAACAATATTTTTTGTCACACAAATGTACATGTATATATATATATATGTGAATGTTGATACCATTCAACCTCGTGTCGCTGTTTGGATAGCGGAAAAAAAAAAAAAAAATTGTATGCATCTAACTCATGTCCAATTGTTGATTTATTTTTTTTTTTTCATGTCTGCCCAATGACCTTACTACATTATCATAAATTTTTTCTTTTTCTTTTCGTGTAAAAAATCGAGTATGCAATAAAGATATTGCAAACAGGGAGTGAGAGAGTGGGAACAGAGACGTAGCTTGCTTGTGCATTACAGGTATAGTGAAGTGGGTCGAGGCAAAATCTTTTTCGTCTTTCTTCTGCTTATTTCGATAAATGAAATATCGCCAAGTGATATAAAGTGACAGTTATTAAATTGATGACAATATTACAAATCAATTTTCAAAATGTAACAAAAATATAAAAAAAAATAACAAATATTAAAAGTGAATTAATTTCAATTGCGTATAAATATATTTTCTTAAATAATATTTCATGTAACATCCGCGTGATTTATAATTTAATCCAACAATCACGATAACACGATCAAGATATCAAGCTCATAATCTCAAGTGACATAATGGTGAAACGACAAATTGAAATAAAACAGAAATAATAATAATAATAATAATAATAATAAAAATCGATAGTGAATTGTATCGTTGAAAATGCCACGTTTTACAATTTACCGTTGTATTATAAAAAATAACGATAGATATTGAACAAGAAAAAAAATAATAACAATAATTTGTAGAATAGTCGCGTGCATGTGTTTGTGTGTGTGTGTGTGATCTTTCAATTGACTTTTAGAATCATGAGCACTTCCGACCTCATGAAAATATCGTAAAACATCATCGCCTCATATTATCAACGATCATCATAGACATGTGAAATTGAAACATCCGGATGGAACAATAATTTGGATGGTATTGAAAACAAAAACAAATCATATTTGCTATTTGATATTTTTTTATTTATTTTTTTTTTTTTTTCATAAGATTATTCAATTGACTTGTTGACGTAAAATGAGAAATTGGCCAAAAAAAAAAAAAATTATACTGACGTTTGTCACAAGTATAAAAGAATAAATTTAAATGATACTGTGCCAAAATTGTAAATTTTTATGCTCACATTGCTTACAATTTTTCCGCATGAATGAAACAAGATGAGGAATATAGAATAAAAAAAATTTGCATAAACAAATAAATATATGAATAGAAATATATTTTATTAGATATGCAATTGTATTATAATTATTATATAATGATTATTTCCGCGATGAATAATTTAACAATCATAAACACCTGACTGGCAAATTGTGTGTACGGCCTGTAACTCTCTTTATTCTGTATACTTATAAACTTACGTCATAAGAATCACGCGATTGTATGAGTGTTACATGCGCGCGTATTAATCAAGAAAAAAAAAATTGTGAAGACATGTTGAATTGAATTCGAGAATGTTCTTTCGATTGTAAATGATAAGGGTAAAAAAAAAAATCACTATTCAATGAAATGAATGCATTCAATGAATGATATGCAATATGCATGAACAAATGGAGGGGAAGAAAAATGATAATCTTACGAATTATTGAACGATAACCCATAATTAATTGCAATAGGACCATGGACTTTGACGATATAGACAAATTATTAATTGTTGGAAAAAAAAAGCAAAAAAAAAAAAAATGATAGTGGATAAGAACGAGAGTAAGTGAGAAGTTGTGTCTGGCTGCCACAAAATACAATGATGAAAAGTTATTGTGACGTTACGAGGCCAAAGATCTTTCTTGTCTCAAAGAAAAAGAAATTGTACCAATCGAAAAAAACAAAATATCCCACACATGAAATAATAAAAAAAAAAATATTAATAATACAGATGTAAGAGACCAGTTATGTATTGGGTATAACGCCTCCCAATGTTATCATTTTTTATTTTTTTTTCCCCCGTTTATAATAATATTTTAGCCACGTGCATATCGGTGTACGACGGTCAACGATTGATCGCATGAAAAATTATGTAAATTCGACAAACCCCCTCCATCCGTAAAATGTTTGGAATTCTTTATGTATTGAGAAGTCACCAAGAGAATTGACATGGTCGAGAGAAAATGTGCCACGTGGATTTTTTTTTTTTTTTTGGTTAACCATATGGTTCCTCCATCAATATGTAAATCACTCCATAGGTAAATCAAATTATTATACATAAAATACTATCAAATGAAATCATTACTTTTCAATTGATAAATAAATAAAAAATAAAAAGGTTGTAATATTGGTGTTTGATCATTTTGTACTCTACTGCTCTAATTAATAACCTGTAAGTCACGAACATATTGGTGGCGATTATTTTTTCATTGCCAAGCTGTTATATAATGGCTAAATGTGACGTAAATATAACGAGTACTCAATATATAATAACAACTGTACAAATGTCACATGTGTTTGAATACATGGATTTATTAGTTTCCGAATACATTTGTACGTGTCAATAATACAAAGACGCTAATGAATAAACAGGACAGATGAAAAATTATGTTGGAATTGAAAGAGGACAAATTTTTTTACTTGTATTGTACGAGTCAAGTTCCATTGCACAGACTAAAAATAATTTGGAATATAATAATATCACATAGTCGCATCGAGAATAGTTTGTTGCGTGGTCAAGACTCCTTAGATAATGGCAAAATATTAAGCAAAGTGAATTTTCAATATGACTCTCAACTATTTATTGTAAAATGGAGACAATTTAAATTACCCTAAGCAATTTAAGGCGAGATGACAATGTGATGTCGAGTGTGTATACAAATATGTATGTGGCAATATTTAGTGAGCGATGTAAGAAAATTGGCAGTCAGGATATTGTACAACTAAATGTGTACACAGATGACCTACAGGAGATTTAGGAGCCTTGATCGATGTGGATCAGGGGAGCAAAGCAGTTTTTCCACCTCGAATACACGCTAATTTTAGAGAGGTACATATACATAATGCTGATTGAAACTTTTGCCGCGAGGGGGTGTATGCACAGGCGTATTTTATGTAGGTGTTATCGATTTATTTTTCCCCAACACGCTATTTTTAATTAATTCCATTTTCATTTTTATCTATTCGATAATACTTGTAAATATATTTATGTATAATTCAAGTTCAATGGTAGACATTGAATTATTTGAATGTGTAATTGGAGATATTGCATCTGCTATTGGAGACGAAAAGAAAAAAATTTAATTAAAATATTATTTATAAATTGCGGGGGAAAAAAATGAATTGATCTCATGGATAAGATATGGAAGAGAAAAATAAAAAATTAGTGGCGCCTGATCACCTTGAAAATTCGTTGTATTACATAAGAGTGTAGGGTGAGTGACGAGGTCATAGGCGCATCCATCGTAGCCTAGTTGAACATGCTCGACGGTTGTGGTATATAGTGGGATATACATTCATCGATTTCACCAACGAATTCTTCAAACGATTAGTATAAATTTAATCAGCCTGGTTTACTTAGTAGCTCAAGAATTAATTTTCCCACTATCATCAATTTTACAACTACATTTGTAGTTACTCCTCAGAGTCTCCTTGGATTTTACAACTGGGACAATTCCACACTGTCGATAAAATCAATATCTATTTTAAATTTAATATGTGTTAGTAAGGGAAAAATTTTTTTGTTTTATGCCACCAAGGACACGCTTTATCCTCATCTTTCCTCGTTAATATCTCATATTAAAAATTATTCCATACCAGAGAAATATCCACTGAATTATATAAGTATTGACAGGCCACTGTCACGAGAGCGCATGAACCAAAGTTCCAGGTTGCAATCTCATTATTTTTCAATTTACAATATTATATTTGAAAAATTTGCTATTTCTATTTGACACACGTGTTGGAATTAATGTTCATTAATTGGAGTATAGTCAATACATTATATTTGATATTTTTCCAAATGTCGGTACAAAAAAAAAAGAAAAAAAAGATAGAAAAATTATAAATACTCATGAATTTATGAATGGATGTATTAGAAATTTAGTCATGAATAGTTAAGAGCACGTTTTGTAGTCTTTCTACTATTCGTGTTTGTATAAAGTAAGATAATAGGCTTGTGAAACTTCGGAATTTCAATTGATAAAACTGTCGTCTTTTCCCTATGGAACAAAACTTATGAGGTATTTTCGTTCATCACAATTTGAATAAAATGGATACACTCAAAAGTACAAATCACAAAGCCATACAATAAGAATAATTATTTGATATGTGATGCTACGAGAATGATTTCCAAATTGAATATGAACAAATTTCACCACAAATAAAAATTCGAATTTAAAAAATATTTCAATGAATAAAAGTTGATAAAAATCACGTATACAGATGTAAAATATGTTTGTAGAGGCGAATAAAACAGCAAGTATTATATTTACCTGCAATTCCAAGCATCTTGCAGCGCTCAAACGAAATATTGCCATTGTCCCTTTATCCTTTGCGTTCTCACTATCTCTTCCTATGAACCGACCGCGCAAAGATGTGGCGCCCAACTCAACCAAACGCTGCCCTCAGCATTTTCCCGTAAGGAGAGAGCTCTCATGTTCGATTTGAGTCTGCGCATGTGCGTCAACTCATGTAGATAAGTTTTACGCATGCGTAACAATATAGCCAACAGACAGTGGATCCTTACATAATGCCAACAGGACAGATGTTTTATAAATATAAAGACCAATAGCGTGTTTAGTTTCAAAAAAAACCCGCCATTTATTTTTTATTTCACTCGAATGTTCAACTTATATGCTTATAATTCAAAAAATATATATATATATATATATATTAAGAGTATTGATCCCATAACAATTGTTTTATAAAATTAATTGCCGAATTCTTCGGCAAATTTCAACAATTATTCCAACACTAAAAACAAAATTGTATCAATTATTATTTTTTCACTGTATATCAATTGTTTATGATATTGTTGAAGTACTCACTTATTGAGTGTGCACAGATGAATTATTGGAGCACAACGATTGGTAATGATATCCTTGATTATTTTAATTGTTAAATGGATTCCATATTTTTGTATAGCTTTAGTATCACTTCTGAGCGTTTCCAAATCATTATATAAATATTGTGGTAGAGTAAGACTACAAATTTTTGTCATCTTCATAAAAGATTCGTAACTGAGTATGGGCATAAAAGAGGGAATTATTGGCACATTGATGCCATAATTGTTACAATCTTTCACAAACTCTATAAACGATTTTGAGTCAAGTATAATTTGAGTGATGATGAAACTGGCTCCAGCGTCAACTTTTTCTTTCAGATAGTGAAGATCTGCCGCTTTGGAAGGACTTTCAGGATGATTGTCTGGATATCCTGCCACACCAATGCAAAATTGTTTCTGATATCGCTCGATAATAAATTTAATTAAATCTATGGCATAATCAAAATCTCCACTATCCACAGGACCATCTTTAAATATTAATGTTAGAAGTATAAATAACAGATATAAAATATATAAATATCAATACAACAGAGGTAAATATGTAATTGGATAAATAACCTCCACGTATTATAAAGAGATTTTTTATGCCAAGCTCTAAAACTCGGTTAAGAATTTCTACTACGCTGTGTCGTTGAATTCCACGAGCTGCCAAATGTAACAATGTATTTTCTGGAAATTGTTTCAAATTCTCCAACGATACAAAACAATCGACATTTTGTTTATTATGCCATGTCAATGCGTAAAATAGAGGCGCAAATTCCTTCACTTCCGATAAGAATCTAACAAATGAAGAATTATATAAATACACTATTTATTATTGAATATACCAAAATCCAATGAACATACATTCAAACAAATAGAAAATAGTACACAACAAACCTTTTATAAATCCCATTGTCATCTTTACAAGAAACCAATTCAAAGCTACAAAATACTCTTTCTGTACATTGTAAATTGTGGAATATTTTATTGAGGTTGAATTGGCCAATGGAAATTTCACTTTTTATTTCATGCGAATTGCGCACGTACATTTTGTAAAAATGTACAATTGTGCGTATGGGTATATCAAATACAAATAATAATTTTCATGTAACTTTTTTGCCAATAGAGTACACTCCACTCGTTACAGTCCATTGCCGGTTTAACATGAGTCAACAGTCCAGTTCCTTATAAGAATTCCATTTAGAATTCTATACCCATATATATATATATATGTATATATCTTAAATACGAAAGCATCGAAAAGTGTGGTGCACGTGAGCGATACGAGTTCGCGCATTCACAACCTCTTGTATAAGACACGCGACTACGATTGTCTTTGATCGATTTAAATAAAGTAATTCTGTGAGTAACACGCCAAGACGATGTCGTGGCTTTTGGGTTCTCGTTATCAACCACCACCACAGGACTTTTCTGATTATGTTCAACCACCGGCTTCGGGCTCTGGGGGTGCTGGAAATCCTGGCGATCCACCTTCGAAAAAACCCGGCTCGGGAATGGATGCTTATAGATTTGATTCAAGTGCACTTGAACGCGCCGCGGCTGCTGCAAAACAACTCGAGAAATCCTGTAAATATATACACTTTTATAAATTCATATTGACACTCATGTCTTTCTTAATATTCTTATATTGGATTACGTAAGTGCATATACGAATTGGAGGTTATGTTCTACACTATGAAACATGCAATGAAATTTGATATGACGGCGCCACACTCTCTACGTGATGAAATGATGGCGCTATATTTCATAGAAAATTTAAATTATCACTTTATGAATGATATTCTTTTATTTTTTTCTCGTTTTTAATTTCAGCTCATGCTAAAGAAGCGCTAGAATTGACTAAACTTCAAGAAACAACTAAACAAGTGGAGATACAGAGCCAATTGAAACAGTACGAGGCCAGTATAGAGCAATTGAAATTGGAACAAAAACGAGTTGACGGTGATGAGAGAAGAAAAACGATTGCTGAAGAAACGAAGCAACATCAAATGCGAGCGCAATATCAGGATACATTAGCGAGAAAACGATATGAGGATCAGCTATCACAACAGCAACGAATGAATGATGAAACTTTACGGAGACAAGAGGAGTCTGTAGCTAAACAGGAGGCAATGAGAAAAGCAACAATTGAACACGAAATGGACTTGAGGCATAAAAATGAAATGAGAAAATTGGAGGCGGAATTGAAAGCGAAGGCAAAAATTGATCGTGAAAATCAGGATCTCAATTTGGAACAAATAAGATTAAAGGCGTCTGAAAATAGATTGACTGTTCTGGAATCAATAAAGTGAGTTAACAAATTTATTTATATTGGCCAAATTAATATGCTATAAATATTGATAATTTTTGTAGGACTGCTGGTTCAGTGTTGGGCACAGGTGTAACAACATTGCTCCAAGATTGGGACAAAATATTGGCGGCCGCTGGTGGCCTATCATTATTGGCATTAGGTGTTTACTCAGCAAAAGGTTCAACTGGAGTGGCAGCAAGGTATATTGAGGCACGATTGGGTAAACCTTCACTAGTCCGTGAAACTTCACGATTTTCTGCACTTGACACAATTCGTCATCCAATACAAGCGATAAAAAAGATAAAAGAGAAGCCAGCGGATGCCCTATCCGGTGTTGTTCTTGCACCAAAGCTCGAAGAGAGATTACGAGATATTGCAATAGCAACTAAAAATACAAAGTACAATCGTGGAATGTATCGGAACATTTTAATGCACGGCCCACCGGGAACTGGTAAAACAATGTTTGCTAAAAAACTTTCTCAGCACTCGGGAATGGATTATGCAATATTGACTGGTGGTGATTTGTCACCATTGGGACGCGATGGTGTTACTGCTATTCATAAAGTCTTCGATTGGGCATCGACCTCGAGAAAAGGTTTGCTACTGTTTATTGATGAGGCAGACGCTTTTCTCCGGAAACGATCTAGTGAACATATTTCAGAGGATCTTCGTGCTATGTTGAATGCATTTTTATATAGAACTGGCGAGCAGAGCAATAAATTTATGCTTGTGCTCGCTTCCAATACACCTGAACAATTCGATTGGGCTGTAAATGATCGATTAGATGAAATGGTGGAGTTTCAATTGCCTGGTATTGAAGAAAGAGAACGACTTATTCGACTTTACTTTGATAAATTTGTACTTCAGCCGGCAACAGAGGGCAAGAAACGATTGAAGGTCGCACAATTTGACTATGGTGCTCTTTGTAGCAGAATGGCAGGTTTAACTGATGGCATGTCTGGTCGAGAATTATCCAAACTTGGAGTAGCTTGGCAAGCGGCTGCGTATGCTTCAGAAGATGGTCTTCTTACGGAACAAATGGTAATTGATAAGTGTTTGGAAGCTGTGAAGCAGCACAAGCAAAAGGTTCAATGGCAGAGTGAACAAGAGAGACAGGAGTCAAAGTCCATTTATACACAACCATCTGAGACGTTGCATGACACAAAACCACTTTTGTCAATTGAAAATACACCATCGAGTGATCGGACAGTGAAAGCATGAGCATTTTACATATTACAAACATTTATTCATAATTTGAGAAGTGAAAATTGGCCAATAGAATTGCCTATTACGTATCGTTGATAATTAATTGAATGAATTCATCACATTTGTGGTATGTGTACGTGATTTTGTTCAAATTAAATTCATTCTAATATCTAATAATGCATAATAATCAACGTGACATATTGGAAAAAACTTGTCAAGCATAGTCTACATGTTACTCTCTACTTTTTTGTTTGTATTCACCACATTAAATGTGTTTAAAGTTATCTCAGGGATATGTTTGTTCGGTGTTTACACATCAAGAAGAATAAAAAATGCATTTGACAAATAACTACGACAAATATCTGTTGTTGAAGTAGTTTAGACGAACATTGTATATATAATATACTATATTGCAATGATATATTTGATTCTTATATTTTCAATGTTTTTTTTTAATGTAAAAACAATAACAGTTAATAAATTCACTATTGTTCGAAATAACTATGCAGTATTTTTTTAAATTGAGGCACTTTATTTCTTTTTTATTTTATGGAATCATTAATTCCACATAACATACAATTAATTATTTAATTATTATTTACTTGGACAAAAAATGTTTTTATGGACAGCACAAAAATATATCTATTGACTTTTAAATATCATCCAATTTTTAATGAGAATCTTCAACATTATTTTCAATTTTCAGGTCTGAAATTATTCAAACATCAATATTATATTCAATAGATTGTACAATCATTTCAACAAGGAAAAAAAAATTCATTAAACATTATCAACTATAATAACGTTATAGCAAAAAATAATTGGTAAGTAAATATTGGTAATTACTTTCCAATGATACATAAAGTAGAAGAAATAATTTAACATTTTGGCGTTGGAGTGATGTTTACAAGGAAATTATTAATACAATACTTGGCTAACTTCATTACATCATTGGATTGTATGAGAAATATGTTATTTACAGTATATCAAATGTGAAAGTGTTTATGTCTCCCAACATACTATCCATGGGGAACATATCATTGGCAGTTATATCGACGCGCATTAAATTAAATTATCAATCATTTCGGGCAAACTAATAAGAAAAAAGAAAGTAAATTTGTTAATTTATCATTTACTATATAAACATTCTCAGTCTCGATATCAGAAGGCAACATTTAATTATTCATTATTTATTTATTTCTTCTTTTCATTCGCAATTTGGGAATAAAATTCAATCTCTAACCCGTAGGCCCCATATGCTTGTTCTTCGAACACCAACTGTCGGTCTTGCTACTGAACTATACAGAAATTTATTGATTTCAGTTCCATTGGAGTTGCTTTGCAATGATTTGAGCATTGGCTCCGCCATAAGACCAAATACATCCAAAAACATTAAAGACTTCATACAAGCCAATCTTACATATGTTGATGGTGGTATACTGTAACACCGGCTCAATGATAAATGCTCCAAATGTTCAAGATTCAATATACTTTGAGCGGTATTCATTGTTAGCATCGTACAATCACTCAAATCTAGTTCAACTAAATTTGGACATGCAGCCAATAATGTTTTTACATCTGAAACAAAATGATAATATTCAATTAGCAATAATTAAAGCGACTTTTATATATTTACTCTTGGACAATTATTCTTCATTTACCATTATCAGTTAATGTTTTTCTGCATCCAGAAATATTCAATCTCGTTACTGATACAGGCATAGATTCGCACAGTAAGGCCGTTGATTCAGAGTCCAATGAACACCAAGATATATTCAATGCATTTAAACTATAAAAAAACAATGCCGAACACGATATTGAATTAGAACATTTAATTCAATAACTGGAATAGGGTAACATGATAAACAATTGGGTATAATATTACTTGGTGAGTTTCATCAAATGTTTAACTCCTTCAACGTTAATTCCTTCGCATATAGCCAAATTGAGAACTCTTATATTGGAATTTCGACTGATGGCCGCACAACATTCCTCATTCAATGTACACTTTTCTAGCGATAACTTTTTCAATAGTCTACATTTAGATAGGAGTGATGTCAAACCCCTTGGAGATATAACAGCCATTGACAAATCGAGGTATTGTAATTTACTCATGTAATCTTCAGAAAGGACTTCGGATTTTACTTGAAATATCGGATCGGCAAGTTCTGCTTGTGCCAATCTGAGTATTTGAACGCCACGAGGTAAAATGTGTCCTAATGTTCCTGCACCTAATACTTTGCTGCCAACATCCAACCGCGTCCATAATGCCTCATCGCGTGCTATTTGACACCATCTTTTGCATACAAGCATAGAGCGAACAAGACACTTTTTCGGTAGCCACTTGAATATCATAAGTACCATCTCGTCCGATAACTTATTGAATTTATCTTCACCTGAAAATGAAGGCTTCTTTCTTCGTCTGAATAAATAAAATTGATCCACATCACTCTCATTCATTAAACTCGAATCATTTCTATTGAAATTTTGCGGTTTTTCTGCAAATACTTCATTTTCCACACGTGATGAATATCCTGATTCATTGCCCATCATGTTGATCACAGCCGCATCGTCCATATGATACGGATCTTGTTCCAACCTTCACCCAGTAAATGTTAGTACAATTATTTATGATGATAATATCGAGATCATTAATCAAATTATATTCTCGATATATTTAATATTTAATATGAGTCGAATAATTTAACATCTCACATAAAATATTGATAACACATAAATAATGTTGCTATTTATTTTCTTGAAGCTCAATATTGATATTCCAAGATATAATCAACCAAGTTTGTTAGTAGATGAGTTTACAATGATAATAAAAAAAAATATTTATAATACCTTTCAATATTGATTGTATCAAAGTTAGATCCCCGGTAAATTCTATCTTTATCCCCCAAATTTATATGTTCATTGTCAGTATGATGTCTGGTACATTTGGAATTGTTACTCGGCGATATTGTGCATCCTTGTGACTGTAATTTTTTCAAACTCTCATTGCTCTCTTCATCCTCAAGCATGCTTACACCCAAATCCACCAACACTTCAGGTTCAACAAGACTTGTGTCACCTGGACGTGACCATCTTCCTGCATTTTTTGATCCACTGTTTAGTGTGCTATTTAAATTGTTGTTGCATCCATCATCCAATCTCATACGTTTGCTATAGCAAAAAGTAAACGGTTATAATGTACTGAAACATCTTTGTATTACTAAGACAAATTATCAGAATAAATTATATAAATAATACATTATTGGAAATAATTCGTATGGATGAATTTGATTGTATTCTGTGTCAACAGATGAACTGTTCAATATCAACACAAACTTTTACAATATTCTATAATATTCAAACATATATGAAATGCGATGAACAATTTTGTTTTTATAGTATCACACTGTCAATGTGTAGATATATCATAAACTATGAAAACGAAATGTTTTTCTCGTATCTATTTATCAATAATTGAATGTTCAATTGTTATATATGTAAACAAAATATTTCCTTTATTTCAAACACTGTCATTACATCTCAATATATTGAATAAAATATTGTGATAAATATTGGAAAATTGTGAAATAAAAATTCAATAGACTATATGGAATAGATTGAATTATGTTGAAGTAGAAGTTCATCAAAGTGAATTGTGAAGCTGTGATTTACAAAATGGTCACTGTACCGAGGTTGGAAAAACTTCAAAGAAAAAGCCACAATTTTTCACATAGATACTCACTTTAATACGATACCAATATAACAAAGATATAAATACAATTGTTATAATAAATATTTTACCTGCGGTACCAACAACTCTCCGTCATAATAATTGTATAGAATTCGTTGAAGATGAAACGAATAATTCTACCACAAATACTTCTATGCGGTCAAAATCTTCAATGGTGAAGCAAAAAAAAAAAAAACCGAAACAACGATTTGGAAGAGTGATGCGGTGGGGGCGATTTTTACAACGTTACACAAGGGTAGAAAACACTGAACTAGAGGGGGTTTCTTAACCTTACCTGCATGTGTGTGTGTGTGTATATATATATATATATATATATATATATGTGAGTGGTTGTGTGTTCAACAGTGCACCTGCGCCCCCTCAACACACGAAAAAAAAAAAAAAAATAGGTATCGAAGTAGGCCAGTATGGCCCGGAAAAAAATAGTCCCACTGCACAACATTACAATAACACTATGTACAATAATTAATTGACATCGTCTCACCTTTCAGGCGGTGAATATTCGCCAGAATCCTCCACAAAATCATCGCTCAATCGTGTATTCTCGTCCACGCCAGCATTCATTTTTGGCGGAATAAATCACTACTGGCTACAATAATGATACTGAATGTGTAGAACCGCCAGTGGCCGGCTAGAATTGTCCCCCCAATATACCGTATATGCGGCAACTTGTTTTACGATTGGTTGCAAGCGTCATCTGCGCGCGAATTATTTACGCGGGAGAGGGAAAAGCGCGGCAAGTTACGCGCGTAAAATTATCAAGCGGGAAAATTTAAATTTATCAATACTTACACGATGAAAATGATTGAGTGTTCATTTGAATATAGTGAATTAGAATGGAAAATAAAATTTATATAGGAAAAAATAAATTAATTTATTGGACATTGAATGTATGCAATAAATAGCATGGAATTAAGCGTTTATTTAATTTGTGTATGGGGTATTGTAGCTGTTGAAAAATAATGAATACTAGTTGGTGATTATTTATGATAAGGATAAAAATAAATATTGGAAATATGATTGTGTGCAATAATTAATGGCGAATTCCTCTCAATTTCTTGTCTTCATATTGTATCATTATATTAGAGTGCACCATATCCGAGGTATTTTTATGAAAATTGAATCGATGATTCTTTGTATTCAAATTTTCATCATGCCACCATCCATAGCTGGAATAAAATATAATGAATGTCATTATTCGGATTATAAATAAATAAATTGAGACAATTATGATAAAGAACAATTAATTATATACCTTTGACTGCTCAATAAAGGCAAGTGATTGTGGTGTTTGCAGTTTTTCTTTTTTTCATTTTCATTTTTATTTCTCTCCACAATATGATGAATTTGTTGGTGGTCGTCAGTGTCACGTGAATAAAATTTCGGGGTTATAAACTTCTCTACAAATTTAATAACACCTTTGAATCATTTCATAGATATGTATCGAAAATTGAATGAGATAAATTAAATAAAGTACCGTCAAGTTTTGATACACGAAAATCGGAGCGACCAAGCGGTTGACACTTGGAGAAATAAAGATTGAACGGTGGCTTTTGCACGATTTTCGTTTCATTTGCCGATGGCGCACGGCTGCAATGACTACCACGAGAATCTGATGCATCTGTGGACATTTTTTTTTTTTTCACGTACTGACTAATGAACCAAGTTAAAGACGAATATTGCTACTTTACAATGTCAAACACACGCTATTCACTAATAGCAACGATTATTTAATCGATATTGTTGCGAATATATACAATAATATATATAAAAGAGAAACAAGATGATAAAAAGAGAATAATGTCTTCAAAGCAATCGGCAATTTTTATTCATTTTCTTTTATTTTACGATGCCCCATTATAATAATTCATATTCAATATGTACACAATGAATTATGATTGAGTTTATTGGTGCATCAGAATATTCCAAAATTCTTTTTTGTTTGTATTTATTGTTTGTGTAGTTTGCTTCTCTGTTTCGAATTTTTAATATTAATTAATATAGCCAATTATATTGTAAGATATTGTGTTTATAATAACAAACTTTTACACAACAATTGTCGTCTCTTTTGAATATGCAGATGAATTGCATTTCAAAATATATTGCGCCTTATTTATTTATAATCTCATACAAAAAAAAAAAGATTCTTGATCTGATGTATAGAATATTCACGTTTGGGGAATGCACAAATATTCGCCTTCCTTAATTTTTGCGATTTTCTATACACCCATGACTGTTAAACTCCTCTTTATTATCCGTTTCATATTATACATTTTTAATTATTTCGCCGCTGTTTTAATTATTTCATACGGAATATTTTTCACACTTTCATCATAATTTTTGACAACTAAGTTCACATATTATTTAGGTCGTGTTTATTCTTTCTCTTTATGTTCTCTATAGCGACTGCTTCATTTATTTACATAATATTATTAACGACTCGTAGACCTCTGGAATCTTGTATCAACATTGTTAATGTAGTCTACCACGTTGGGATTCAAAATATCAGCGACTTTGATCATTTTCAATTAGTTTTTTTCCTCTTTTTCATTTTTCCATATAATTAATCAAATATCGCTGATCATTTTTCACATATACATATATATTTGTGTTATCCACTTTTATAAATAGAATTGTTCCAAGAGTTATTATGATTGTAAATTGAATTCATATTTTTAACACAAAATCAATACAATGATATTTTTTTGTTTATCGTTATAGCGGACAAATAAAGATAATACAAATTTTATTGCATGAAAATTTATGGTATTGGCGAATATTTTCACAGATTATTGTACCGAATTATTGCAAAAAACAAAACAAAAATATCTAATGTGTATTGTGTATAAAAATATCACAATATTGATTCCGTAAATTCGTATTGTGACGAATGCCATGGAAAAACGTTGCATAATTAAGAACTAAAATACCAATCACAGGAGACTCGTCATTTTTTCCACTTCGTTTTATATTTTTTTTTTGTTTTTTTTTTTTTTTCAATTTTATTAAAATTTCAATTGATCTCATTTTTATTGAGAGCATATGATTGATAAAACACAAAAATATTATTTCACTTATTTATTGTCTCTACTCCTACAGATTTTCCGGAGAGTTCAATTGCTCAATGTTGCATATTAATTGTGACGGTATATAGACACAGTTCTTATTTGATACAATAAATAATGATAACGATGAGCAAAGCAGAAGTGAAAAAAAGAAAAAAAAATTAATTAAATACTGGTTGATGTCGATTGAAATCTTTCCAATTTCTATGTTACCATAAACTTTTCATTTACTTTCTTTTCTTCTGCTGTTCTTTACAACATTTGCAATATACTTTTCACTCTTTGTATGATATTCCATTTCCAATCTTGACAATTATAATCATGATATATTTAAAATATAAGAATAAAGTTTGTACGTTCAGAATCCAGTCTCAACATTACGTATATGATTCGCTGAGTAAATCTCCGATCGCACACATTATGTATTATCCTTTTGATACATTTATATTTACGCAGTTTATCCTATCTCAGGTGCATAACACATACTTTTTCATTGAACGCATAAATACCTCAAATAATATGTGAGAATTCTAATTGTATTGGAAATTATAAATCTCTTATAAACTAATATGTTAAACTTTGTTTTTGTATTTGAAAAGCACTGAGATGGGGGACGCACTGCAAAAATTAATTTTGTTTGTAGGCCTATTATATTTAAACACAATGCATTATAAAAATGATTGAGTTATTAAATAACAAATGTATCGACAGCTATTACATGTACATCTAATCCAAACTACAACGAAGCGCAACAACGATATTCTGATATTAACGCGGAAAAAATGTACTGCGCCTTTGAATGGCGTCAAAAATATATTCTTACAATGATTATACATTAATTATATTTATTCATTTTACAGTCTACAAAATGGGTATGAAAAATAAAAAATATTTTTGGCATTTTTTTTTTGTTTTCACATTTTTCATTATTTTTTTTTTATCTCATTTTTCTCTTACTTCATTTGATAATTTTCGGGAGAGGATGGGAATGAAGTGGAGGTTGAGGACGGAGGGAAATAATTGTTTTCTTTTTTTTTTTTTTTTTTTCTATCAATAAGTAAATAAAGCTGTTATGTATATACCACATAGGCACTAATATCTATTTACATGGAAATAATTGGTGGGTGTTCAAAATTACTTGTATATACAAATGGACGTGTGTGCATATCCTCCGGATAGAACCATCAATTGGTGTTCAGAGTGCACAGTCATAAATAGATATTGGAGAAACTAATAAACCGGGCAGGACCGCGAAGCGACATTGAGAAATTTTGCTTATGCGCGAGCACAGAAAATCAACAGCGGGACTGTTATTAAATCGTGAGAGAAACTCTCGCGGTTTGGATTGTCGAGAGGTCACGGTAGAAATCGTCTGCGACACGTGTACATTGAGCGAGATTCACTCTGTGCTTCGATTTCACCCAAAATCAAAAAATCAAATAAAACCAATTAATTATAACATGAATCATGTATTTATTTTTTCTTGTATTATTGTTTTTTTTTTTTTTTGCCAAATCTTCATATCCTCGTCCTCTTACTCTTTTCTTAATCCTCTTAAAACATCTTTCGTTGTTTTATAAAAAATGTAATGAAACTTTTGACTCCATTTCTATTATGCCTGTTTAGTAATTTCAATGATTTTCATACAATCACATTCACGCATGACTTACTTATAAATATCATAATGTGATTTAAATTTTTCTTTTCGATTTCACTGCATCACCTTACACAATCTCCATTTTTAATGTATAATGATGCCGCCAATATTCATCATTAGTACGCATTGAGCCCACTTGGCACATTGCTTCCACACACATTGAAAGAAATAAGTTTATGTGTCATATTCCTTTTTTATTCAGCCATACGGATATCAGTGATAAATGTTAAAAAAAAAATGGTACCACATTCTATGTATATTGAGTCAAGTTAAAAAAAAAAAAATAAATGAACGTATAAATAGCGTTTGGCGAAGGACATTAGTCATTGGTACCTTGAGATCCTTTCAAGGTAATACAACAAAGTGCTCTCGCTCTTATTCTGTTTGCACACTAACAGTTACTTCTGTTTTTTCTTCTTCTATACTGATCATCTCATTCTCGCAATTAAATGTACATTCAAAATAATTCCATATTCGCACTGACATTCACGAGAGGTAATAATAAAAAAAAATTATTAGTGAACGTATATGCAGGTCGATTATAATGGCCATTTTGTTTTTGTCTTTCAATTATAATATTCGCATGTCATTCATTCATTCATTCACTTGTTTATATACTTGTTAAATTTATAAATTGTTTTTTACTTTTTTTTCTTTTTTCGTTTTTTTTTTTTTTGCAATTAAAAGGAAGCTTTCACTTGTGTCCGCAACCGCACAATGCGAATGAGGACATACTCTGGCGATAATGATTCACTTATCATCTTATTGTTTTCTGTTTTCTTTTAAACTCTCCTTCCTTATCTTTTACAAACAGTACCGTTGATAAATTTGAACAACTCATATGATAGAAACTACCAAAGACATTAACAATTTCAAGCAGACTGAATGTTATATATCATCTATTTCACAAAGTATATTAATTGAAACGAATTCCAGTCTGTTTTCATTTGATGCATGTCGAACACATCCCTCCTCACATTTTATCTCCGATTCATCTTTGTTTCATACTCTTCCTCTCTATACAATAAAGAGTCGCATGGACAATGTACATGAGTTAATATATATTCTTTATATGGTTTATGGGAGAGTAACTGAGAATCACTAGTTAAGAAGTGAATTATTGTAATTCAACCAACATCTTTCATTCCTCTAAACTCTTTAAAGGTGATCGTGAATTTCATTTATTCAGTTAGTTTTGAAATAAAGTTGAAATGAAAGAGGAAATATTTTTCGCGACCAATAAGACCTTACAATATTGTCTCGCACGATCTGTTTATCATATATAGAGGAAAAGCCGTGAATTTTTTATCGTACAACAAAATTCATTGAGACACCTTATTTTTTCGTGTTTTAATTTAATGCGCAATTATTTTTTCCATCTGGCTAAAGTGTTTATATACTCATTTATACGTTTCTGTAAGTGCACTGGACTGTAATGATATTTCATGGTCGTGCGAATATAAATATGAATCATTTATTTTTCATTGTAATTATATCATCGACCAGTCGAATGATCCTATTTATTATTCTTTCCTTATATGATTAATTCATGTTGACAACAGCGTGGCTTATTTTCTTGGCTGTGCCGATTTGAACTCAAATTGTTCCACCTTGACAGATACAAAGAAAATGAGACATTTCAAATAGTTGAATTATGAGAATTAAAAAAAACACAAATGCAATAAACAAATAAAAATAAAACATTTCTGGATTTTTTCACATTGTTTTTTTTGTGTTTTTTTTTTTTCGTAATACAGCCAGAATGACAAAACGATATTGATATAATTTTTGATGAATTAATTAGACTGAAAATGTGTTGTTAATATTGAACGGAGAAAAAAAAAATAAAAGTAATGCGCTTGTGGACTATAAAAAAAAATACTGTTTGCAATTGATTTACACGTAAACCGTGATAGAATAATTATTTTTCATTGAACTTCACTGTCAATAAGTGGATGATGCGATGGTTTAAATTGAACCACCACAAGCACTTCTTAAATTTATCAAAACAATTGATTGATTACTCAATAAATTCCGCGATGAATTTTACCACAACTTCACCTTAAAATATAATTCACAAACATACTCCCACTGCAGATCATCATTCTCTTCACTCTTATATTCCCTCGCCGCTTTATTCGCGCTCATTACAGGTACTAAATTGTCAAATAGTTTCGTTCATTTTGTTTGAATTGATCTTTTAGAAACTAAGTTTTACATGATACTTATTGAAACATTTACAAAAAAAAAAAAAAAAATTGGCTTCGATCGCTTTTATTGACGACGCCATTACTCTCCCGTGCTTCACATATGATATAATATTTTATCTTTTATTTTTGTTTACTATTATTATTTTTCATTTTTTCGTTTTATTTTCCAGTTTTTTCCCTCGACACAGATACAAATTTTGAATAAAAATTACGGCATCGTCTAGTACCGTGAATAAAGAGTAGTTATTTGTTATCGCCATTTGTTGGTAAATTCTAGCATGACAATAATTTAATTATAATACAATTAACTGTTCGAATCTGATGTTTATTTTTTTTCTCTATTTTTTTTCCATCAAAAATTTCTACAATCTTTGAAAGTTTAATAAAAGAAAATCCATAACGGATGCGTAAAACTACGCGCTCTCATAACAATATAGAATTATATCTTTATAAAATAAAATATGTGTTTAACACATATATATTTTCTGTTATAGTTTAGAATCAAAAAAATAATATAAAGTTGATTATTCACAATAACAGATCACGAAAACAAAATTGATTGAGACGAACTGAAATGCTTTTAAACGTTAATAGTGATTGAACGGGAGAGTTTCTGTCATTCTACGATAAATCGTGCGAGCCACAACGTAATTAATGTTTTCATCGTTGTTATTAGTATCGTTACCGCAAAATGCGCACAATTTAATGCACGTCATGCAATATTGTTGTTATCTTCCTCACTACAAGTATAATTTTTTTTTTTTTGAAATGTGTCATTGAGAAAAAAAATAATATGGCGCATATTTGCATGAGTGTCCGTATATGTATGTGTATGGTTGCATGTTGAATTAATAACGCAGATTTTGTCGGTAAAAACAGTAGAAAGATGTCATTGGTGTTATTGCGAAAAGAGGAGATTCCGCCAAATGAATGATGAAAAAATAAAAAAACATCCTTTTAGCCACTTGGTGATGCAACAAATGCTGAATTCTGACGTTCCAATAAATGGGAACGTGCCTTTACACGACGTTGCATCAATTTACTCTCACTCGGAGGTGATAAACCATACAAATGATTGAGTGACTCTTTACCAAGCAAACGACTATCCCCAATGATCTTTGGATCGCTCAATTCATTACCCGAATACATCGAACATGACTTGCGCGGTGGACCCGAATCAAATTCAGTTGAAGAATGAGTTGCGCAGTGTTTACTGTGCTCCGAAACTTCACTGCTTGAGTCCGACATGTGACCGTATGGATGATTGTCATCGTCAGTTGATGATGTTGACAATCTTGGCTCACAATTCTCCAATGATTCCGCGAGATTCTCCAAATTCATTGAGAAATGTTGGTGGACAACGCGATTTACCGCCATTGCAGACTCAGCAAAAACAGAAAGCTCTCTGGCAGAATTGTTTCGCCTAGTAATCAGAAAAATATACGAAAATTAACATATAACTTTCCCCTTTATATATTTATAAAATGTTTTTCGCTTTCTTGAACAAAAGTATTTACCTGATCATTTCTGGAGTTATCAGTGGCCTGTCACCACTATCCGTCACAGTTGGACCAGGATTAATCCATGTATGATTGAGAACACACTCAGCACTGAGTCGCTGATGTGCATCTTTTACTAACAATCCACGAATCAGATGTTTTGCATCGTCGGAAATACCGTGCCACTCTCTCTCCGGAAAGTCATATCTTCCTTGTTGAATACTGGTAAACAATAACTCCAGACATGCTTGACAATTTTCGCCTTTTTCCCAGCCGCACTCAGTACCACAATTACCATAGAATGGCGGATGTCCACACAACAAAATATACATTATAACACCGAGACTCCAGAGATCACAACGTTTATCATAATAACTTGTCTCGCCAATAAATGCCTCGACAACTTCGGGTGCCATAAATTCAGCACTACCAACAGGAGTGAGCAATTGTGGTGTTGCAACAGGACTTGACAGTGAATTATTGAATTTTATGCCGGAGCCAAGATCAAAGTCACAAACTTTAATTGGTGTCAATTTATCGGGATAGACGCAAAGAATATTTTCAGGTTTCAAGTCCCTATGTGCGATTCCTGTATGACAAAACAAATCAAAATGATAATCATAACACTAATTAATTATAGATGGAAGGCAATTAAGTATGTGGTGAAAATAATTGAGATTATATTTCCAATTATTCACCTTTTTTATGTAGAAAATTTAATGCTGCGGCAATCTCCTTAATAATCTGACTTGCTTCACGTTCGCTGAAATGCACCCGCTCCTGGATTCTTCTCAGCAATTGACCACCATTTATCTTCTCAAATACAAGATAGAATCTCTCGTCGTCCTCGAAAAATTCAATCAGCTGAATAATATTGGGATGACCCTGACAATGATGAAAAGTCTCGACCTCCTTGAATACTCTTGTACGCGCATGACCAGGTATCTTATCAATTATTTTCACTGCATATTCCAAGTCAGTATAAAGTGAAGCGCACGTTTGTACTGAGGCATAGGCTCCTTCACCAAGCACTTCACCAGTCAACTTGTACAACTCTACAAAGAAAAATTAATTAATCAATTAATATATAGATTAATGTATTAACTTATAACATATATCATCTATATTTCTTTATTAATGAATATTTTTCTTCTCAAAAATCTTATTATGCATCAACAAAAAATTAGTAAAATACCCATTTCCGAAGATATTAAGTATCATAAAATATTACGAAATAAATAACCAACAGGATTTGATACTCTATATATTTGTTTTTGAATGTAACTTGCTTGAAAGTACTTAGTCAACATCTGACGTTGCATTTTCCTCGTGTCATTAATGGCTTACTCATCAATATTTACAACTATACAAGTCTATATGCAGATTAATCACGCGTGAGACATTTCATTGAAATTAATATGTCTTACAGCCAAAACATAACTCAAGGTTAAACTGAGAGGAATTAACTTACATCATTGTATCAAATAATTGAATTTAAATTCAAAGACAATTCTCAAGTATCGCCCCAACTGTAATACAATTATTTGGACATAAAAAATTTAACATACCGTAAACTTTAATTTTTATCGAGACGGTGCGAAAAGGAATATTTCTATAAAAAAAAATAAAAAAAAAATGATCATTCGGTCATTGTCCGATGACGCAACACGACCGAGTCTCGAGAGGTCTATCTCGGCCGTTGCACACATACATACACACACGCATATCCATTTAAACGACTTGTGCCAGTCCCATCTGCATTGCCGATTAATTTCCCTGGCCTAAACTCGTCTTACAGTGGCCAAACACACAAACGCACATGCGCAAAACCGAATCGAAGGTAGATAGAATGTTCTAGAAACTGTGCGAGTGGGACGTAATATGATGGGCGACAGAAATGAAAAAAGTAAAAGAGACAGCGCGACCACCGACAGACCTATGATGAAACTGGCAGAGTGAATAGGAATCGCAACAAAAAATTTCACTGAATAAAAACCAACAACTAAATGTTATCTGTGAAGAATTCTCAATTAATTTTCCACCCATGCAAATAATTGAACAAAAAGTGTTTAAACAATTGTGGATATATATATATATATATCGATATTTTTTGCAACGGATTCCAAAAAAAAAAAAAAAAATGACTACCTTGGAAGCACGACGAGACAAGAGATGAGCCTGAACGATTCTTCCTGCGTCGTCTGCGTCTGGCTTCTTCCTGTCTCGCTTGAACTGAACTCAATGACTCGCCCGTTGACGCCACATCTCTTCCAATTCCCTCACCTGAAACAAACATAATGAATTCAATCAATGCCTAATTACATATTTAATAAACACAAATAAATGTAATAAGTGCATGATGAAATAAAAATATTATCAAATGGCTTCTCAATTGTATGTGAAATAATGAATTTGATATATCAGCGTAGTATCGTTTGATGCACTTCATTGCAGTAATTGAAAGTCGAAAACAAAATTGCGTCATCCATATTTCTCTCTTTACAACGTATTGATTGGATAACGACGTGAGACCAAAGCACGTGCCACCCTAACTATCATTTAATCGCAATGCTATTAGTGATACCATTTAATTAATTAATGCGCAGTAATATAATTGATTGTTTGTTTGTTTGCTTATTCCAAATGAAACTTGCATCATCCATCTAACAACGAGGAAAAAATTCACAAATATATTCTGTCATATGACAATTAATCTTTCGACATTTTCCACAAAGTCGTGCTAAAGATTTGTCAGTATTTTTCAACATAAATGTCTCTGTTGAATAAAAATTTGCTCAATTCTATATTTAAATGAAATATATATAGTGGTATGATCTTGGGATAAACATAGTGGGAGGCATCGCACACATTTGCTCACATTGACCAGCAGCGAAAAATAATAGATGGAGTTATCATGGAGCGAAACCACACAAGAGAGAAAGTTTTTATAGAACAGGAAAACGAATGAATACAGTAATATTGACGTCAGCGTCGACAACAAGAAGAGTTTGCTTCTATATATATATATCTTGTTGAAAGAATATAACTCGAAGGGAAAGACAAAGTCTATTAACCAAATTAAATTTATAAAAGAATGAAATAGAAAGAAAGAAAAAGCAATTGAAACTACAATCGCAACCATTACACACACACATATATACACATATATATATATATATATATATAGATATGCACATACATATTCACACTAGAGAACATAGAACTTGATCGATCAAGATGAAATAATTTACGGGAAAAAGTGTAAAAGTATAATCTATAGCATTGATTGAAAAGGCCACATTGAATGTAAATAGTGTCATCGGGATGTGCATAAATTTGCCAAAGCTTTTTCGCCTTCTTAATGGCGACCTTGAATGCCTACAACAATACATGTATAATATCATTCAAGTACAAAGTGTAAATGAAAAAAATAAAAATAAATATTAATGAAATACACATGGGGGGATGATTTTTAGTTTGTTCTCGTCATTTTTTAACCTCACCTATCTCTCAATGAATTTATTCCCATTGTAATAATTCGGAGAATTGGGAAATAGTTGAGGGTAAATTTATATTCTACATATATTCATCATGGTATATAAATCGGAATGTTTTATTCCAAATAAATAAATCAATGGCAAAATATTTATTCATCCGTTATCGCATGTGAAGATATGATTAGGCAAAACAATGTAAAAATTTTTACATTGTATCAATTTATACATTTGTATATATTTATAAATATATATATGTGCAATTTAAATTGATGTATTCATACATGTGTGCAATAGACATGGTAGAAGATATAAATGTCTCTGTACGTCACTTCCCCACGCTGTTGGCTCGACGACAACGAAAAGTGGGCGTGTGTACGTCGCGTTGCGTAGGTTAAAGAGAAATCAGATGAAACAAGAGCGCGTCGATATATGTTTACAATGGAAAACACAATATATAAAGTGAAATGAGAAAAAAATAATAATAATAATAATAAAGTAAATTTGCCAGGCGTCTTATCCGCGAGGGTTTTCTTCTTTGCTCGCGCTTGCACCGCTATTGCATCTCGTTAATTTTATAAAAAATTAACAGCGGATGTCGGCAGCCCTTACATATCAATAACAATAAAGATGAAATCAGAAATAAAATAATAAAAATCACATTGAGCTTGCATTTAATCATAAAGTCATACGGATTATTAATAATGTGAATGACAAATGAAAAAAATTTGTTTAGTATAACGTAGTAAAATATAAAATATTGCTCATTGAAAACTAAAGTGTATGACGAATTTTCCCCCAGGCAAAATTTGCACAGTATATGAAAATTTTGTTGTGGTTACACATATTGCAAGCTGTATACCTCGACCGCTAGGAGTGTATTTTCGTGCGAGCGTTGCCGACCAGCCGCTAGAGTTCAATGACTGGCACAGAAAAGAAAACGGCGCCATCTTAAACGTCTGAGATATGCAAGTAAGATAACGCCTCTCTCATCTTCACAACGTTGAACTAGAGAGAACAAGAGCGAGAGAGAGAGAGAGAGAGAGATGAAATGGAGAAAAATGTAATTGGTGTAAAAACTCAAACTCAGATATATTTAATAGCCTTTTTAGCATTATCTCATTATTATTTATCAACAAATTAATTGCAATATGATTGTTTTCCATCAATGTCACATTACCAATGATATATTTATAAACATATATAAAATCAACAAATAAAAAGCGGAAAGAATTCAACATCCATACTTATATTTTTATATGTTTGGTGTAAAATCAATTGATAAACAAGTAATAAATAGAAATTTTCACCATTTCCGGTATAGCATACAAGGAAACTCATGATTTCACGCTCGACCTTTTACCATTACAATGTTGGCTTCACTACACACGGAAAAAAAAAAGGTGTTAAGCACGTCACAAACCCGACTATCATAAGAATTATCAGTATCACTATACTTTATGGTTTGATAATTTATTTATTACTTGCTCTCTGTTGGCCAAGTATTATTTATTTTTTTGTATACACTGAACAAAGAAAGCGCATATTAAAGTAACCCAGCACAATGAATAAAAAAAAAACAAAACAAAACAATAACAACAATAATAATAATAAAAGATTTATCTCTTCTTTACAATCGCAAGTAAAAAAATATTCAAAAGATAGATGCAATATAAAAGAATAAAAAATGCTATTTAAATTGAATAATATACAAATCCATATAATTACTCCTAGATACTACTATTGATAATAATAATATCATATGAATTTAATAAACATTCGGATAAGCACAAGTAAATTATGCAATGATATTGATAAAAATTCTAAATTGCAAATATTTCCATTTTTCTTTATCCATTAAATATATAGCAGCTTCCACTTTAAGTTTCGATGGGCCAGGGTATTATGTATGTACATATGTGGCATGCGCAACAAGCCCTTTCTCGGCATCACCGATTCCATTCTTTGTTTGGTTACTCTCTACGCTCTCTCTCTCTCTCTATTTATATATATATATATATATATTGTTGAATGCAATTCATATGCGTCAAGTTATAACAACTGCCCTTTTCTCCCACACTCCCATCTCCTCGACCCCTATTACACCAATTCGACTAACCCACTTCAACTCTGGGAAATTACAATTCACTGTATGTATGTGTATATATATATATATATATACATATAATAATAATAATAATAATACTGGTGCCAACTGGCAAGAATTGGTAAATTTTTTTCACGTATACATGGGTATAGATCCAATAAAAATAGAGGGGATTGTGTTATTGAATGAAAATCATTAAAGTGATTGTCGAAAAGTCTATGTTAAATGCAATAATGTTATTTGGGTGTGGAAAAGATTGGAGGGAGAAGAAGGAGGAGGAGGGGGGAGAGAGAGAGAAGGGGGACGCGCTGGCAGTTTGGTACCAGGGAGACAAAGGACAAAGGTTCCGAGTCGCTAACAAAGAAAAAATGTGAAAAAAAAAATGCGAAAAGTAAAAAAAAAAAGAGGAAAGGTCCATCATAATTTGTCATTATATGAATTCATCCGTATTTTTCCGAGTGTTAAATGATGTAAATGAGGTGAACGCACGTTACACATGACTGATTGAATAATTTTCGCCTGAAAACAAATCTTGCAGAATCCTTCGGTTCATATATCATATTATCATACTAAAGGATAGATATATAAGTGTGAACCAAAAAAATGGTAGATTAACTGAGTTTATTGAATAATTGATTGAGAATTAAATAGAGATTGAATTTGTGACAGTTGTGTTGTACTTTTGTTTGTATATTGTGAATGAAGTGATGATGATGCGATGAATTGTTTGAAGGTACAACCGGCAAACAATACAAAAATGGCCGCTGTATGTGTAATACATACTGTGATTTGTGGAAGGGGGGGGGGGGGGCCTATCCATTTTGTATTAGGAAAAATAATGGAAAACCAAAAAAAAAAAAAAAAAAAAATAATAGCAATAAAAAAATGACAAGTTGAATGCAATAAATATTTTCTTACCTCTTCCGGCGTCTTGACGCCCATCCTCATGCTCCTCCAATATCTTCTCTACCATCTTCAAACAATGACGATTTATTACTTCATACAAATAATTCTTTATTTTTTTTTTTTCCCTTTCTCTTTCACTACTTGATGTGCAAAAAAAAAATTGCGTTCGCTAATATGATAAAAAATGCGAACCAAGTTTATAAACAACTGTATATAATTATTATTTTTTGTCTCCCTTTCTCTCTTTCGTACTATCGTTCATCCACTAGTATCAATAATTGTAAAAAAGAGTCAGTCGTATATACAAAAACGCCTATTCACTATATTTTATTATTTTCTTTTATTTTTTTCTTTACTGATACATCAACAACGTTATTTGTCCCGGGATGATTGTGATGACGCAATTTTTTCTGTTTTTTTCTTCACTTTTCTATCTCTCTGGATGATAATAATGATGAAATACAATCAATTGTTCCTCAATGCCATCAGCTGATATCAGTTGAATAAGCTCGAATATATATCGTTACAATTCTTCCTTTTTGCAATATATTTTTCTGTATTCATCCAAACAGAATAGCTCCACCGTAGAATTCAATGAAAAAAACTAGTGTTGATCTTGTTTTTTTTTTCTTTTTTTCTTTCTCTTGATCTTGTTTTCCTCATTCAATGAAGAGCAATTTAAATTACGTGCCGGACCGATGTCTATATATCAGTGTAGGTATCACAGATATAAATAAATATGTAAAGCCTATCTAGAATTTATATTTTCGCTCTAAAGATGTACAAATGAGCGAATAAAACTCGAAAAAACACGCGAATGATCTTGTTTTGCCGTTGAATAACTATTTTAAATCATCATTCCAATAAATACTATCACAGACTTTGACACTGCACTCCACCAACTCAACTTGTTATTTCTCTACCTTGATTTTTCCAATATTTCTGGTGATTTCGTATCACCACCCGTACAACATAATAGCCGATTTAAAATAAAAATAAGCTTCTTCCTCTTCCTCTATTCTTTCCTCGAATCTCCAAAATTTTTTTATTCTCAATCCTTGCCAAACAGCTGACAGGACAAAGCGATGCGAAAAACTGATGCTTCTCGTAGCGCAATATCAAACTCTTTCCACGAAGGTTTTATCTCTTTTTCTTTTTTGGTTATTTCTATCCAGCTAAATAGGGATTGATTGTAGCCAAAAAGTCCCGTGATGTTAATTTCTCTGTCGCTATCTCAAAGCCTCTCGCATTGAGCGGAAAATGGGCTCGGATGCGCATTTAAAATCCTTCCGCTAACACATCTGGTCTAACTCACGTTCACCTTCCCTCACTGCTCGTTACTCGGCAGTTGGTTTCCGACTGAGCCCGGCAAGATGGCAACACAACTAGTAATCCTCATTGCGCTGCTTTTCTCCCACCATTTCCACCACTACCACCACCACCACCACTATCATCATCATCAACCTCACCATATATATATATATATATATATATATATATACCGCTGAGTAACGTGTTGTTTTGTTTCATTTTCTGCACTTCACGAAGCGTTCATTTTCCCCTCAATGCCCCACTACGCCTCGCGTCGTCGATTCCACTCTACCAACAGGCGATCAGGCGACTCCGTTGACGCCCTCTTCGAATCGCTTCACGTCACGTAGGCACATATCTAGTGGTTCTCATTTATACTAATTCATTTCTTCACATTCTATGTTAAATCTATATATGTTTATTTCTCTTTATTCCGTAGAACTTGATGTATTTTCATTTTTATTTTTGTATCATGTCATTCTCGCCAAATTTACATCATCCACACGTGTCGTCCAATGGCTGATGTAAATTTAACCAAAAATTTACTCATTTCAATATCAGCAAAATAATTATTCATTGATATCGACTAATCTTTTAAATTACATATCAAATATGTAATGATCATGGGGGGTTTTTGGCCTTTTTTCTCCTCATACAACTTGCATATATATTTATTTGTTTTTTTAACTATCATCATCATGAAACTCTATGGATAACCTATAAATTTTCATTTATTACCATTTGACAATTATTCGTGAATTATTAATTTTCACATTGACTACATATGCCAGGTTATATAAAATTAATACCGGCAAATCCATTGATTTTGATTTGGTGTCTCCAACAAATCTATTACACATACAATGAGAATCACTGTATTCTCATACATTCAATCCCCGTTTGCTTCTCCTCTTCCCTTGCCAATATTACGACGCATTGGCTCCATTTTTAATTTTTTGTTCGTTTCTCGTAAATAATCGCCAAACTTTGTTTATATTTCATCATCATTCTATATTCACATCTTATATCATTTAAATTAATGCAATAATTAGGCAAAAATACATATGTGAACAACAGAAGACGGTTGGAATAAAAGATAAGTATAGCACCTCAGTCACCGAATATAGTATATATATATATATATATATATATATATATATATCTTCATTTTGAAAAGAGAGCACATATATATAGATGTCGCAGTGAAACCCGTAATTTGCTCAAATCCCTAGTATTTTGATTAAATTCCAGAAGATTCTGTCGAATTTTTAATTGTAATTTAGTTAAATCACTAGGTATTTTATCAAATTACAGATTTCTTTTTTCACTGCAACTTATATATCTATATATTTATATAATGCGCGCGCAGACAACAGCGGCCACGTATACTCACACTGTTGGGCGCAGGCGCAAGCGAGATGAGACGATTATATTTTCCAGCCAAAATAATATATGAGAGAGGGACAGATAATTTTCATGACGTGTTTTCGGAGTGTGCGCAAAATCCTTACAAACATGGTTGACGGCTTATATGATGGCTACACATATATCTATGACTGTATATACATGTCATTGCTGTAGCATACAAATGCTCTCTGTTTATGCGATATATATGTGACCAATACAAATTCACACGTGGGATTTAGTCATATATGAATGTACTATACAATGCCTGTGTCTATAAATGCCACTGACACAGCCATAATATTTATTGTGTGGGTAAAAAAACAATAATATCATCGCTCTCTTCATATTAATCACCATTTATATATGAATATGTGGATATTTTTGTCTGCAACAATGGTATAGAATTGATATGAATATAAATCAAAATGAATTTGATAATTTTATCGTTGTAATGATAGTTTTCAAATGTATTTGTTGCAGTAAGGAGATTGATGACGAATATGTCTTGGACTGTAAAAATACACTATATATATATGTATGTATATATGTGTTTATGCAGATGTTTTTGGAGTATTGAGAAAATAAAAATAATATGGTTACGTAAGTAATGGTGTGTGGATGTACATGTATTAATTGTGGGTGTGTTTTTCTATATAGCACTGATGAGAATTAAATTATGTTTAAAAAGCCAAAAAAAGAATATGCACTAGATAGAGAAGTAAAAGAGAATGCAAGTCAATCTCTCTTTCTCATATTTGAATTTACAACTATTTACAACTCATACAAAACAGTATTATGTTTTATTTATTTTTTATTTTTATTATCTTGTTACTTCCTTTTATTATTTTTTTTTTTAGTGTTTGCAATGAAAAAATATTCACGGTGCTGTACTGCGTCATTGTAAATATAAATAATCGTTATGAAAATCAAAAAAGTGTATTGAACAACAGTGGCCCACATTTTATCACACGGACAAAAATGTCATTTTTATCAAGAAATTGAAAAGCCGGTGAGTTTATATAAAATACTTTATGAAACTCGTTGTTATACATTAATTATTTATTTATTTATTAATTTTTCTAATTGTGAGTAATTAATGTGTCAATGTTGAATGGATTTATGTGTACAAATCTGCTGTTTTATCGTACAATTTTTAATACTAAGTTGAAATGAATTGATGATGACGCTGCACTAATGCTTCAAATGCATTTATAAATTTAGGTAACACATACAGACATATATATATATACATAGATGCCTACAGGCCGGGGCGTAGAGCAGATGAATTCAAGGTTAAGGGGAAATATTCAAGGTCGCCTCTATTGATTTTACAAAAGTCTCTCTTTCTCTTTCTCCCTTATTCAATATTGGAGTAACGTCACTGCCGTTACATGCAAACAAACAACTTGAACTCTCCTCTGCAGTACACATATATATAATCGCCAAATCAATCGTAATGGTGATAAATAATGGTGTTATCGCAATTTTTCGTTAAAATTATTTTTTTTGCTATTAATATGAATATATAACATATATGGATGATAATAATTATTATTTCAAATGAGTTGGTGCATACAGAAATATTGCAGAGAATATGTGACATCATTTTAAGTATGAAGACATATCCTCTCCATTTTATTTTTGCACATGAAGAGAAAAACAAATATATTTGGCAAAAAAATCCCCATGGATTTAACGCGTGAAATCACCTTTACTTTTCCAATATTATACATAGCTTCTTTACGTTATTGTCCATTCAATTGTTTTAACAATAAGCCAATATATAACATATATATCGCAAATGAAGAAATTTTGTAAAGGAAACCGGAAAAAAAAAACAAACAAACAACGATAGCAAAATAAAACTGAACATTGAGCGAAAAGAAGTTATTTTGCGACATGCAAAAGATGTGACAAACAATATCGAAATAACAAACTCAATACTTTGACTCAAATGTTATTAATCAAGCTTCTACGGTCAATTGTTATATTAAACATTGTTTAAAATTATTTCAGCAGTATATAAGCAATAATTATGCAAGTGCAATAAATATGTATTCAATATAAGCGTGAGATATTTTGACTTTTCATTTACAATTCATCATGCCAATAATATATTTTCGATTAATATAAATATATTTTTGTTTTATTATGCAAAGGTAGAAAATTTAAAAAACTGAGAGGCGCGGATATCACTAGCGACGGTGGTGTTTAATAAACACAGCAAGAGTTACAAACCGGTTATCTCCAAGGAGAGGAGAACGACAAGGAGAAAGGTATATAACTAGAAAGAAATTGTGAATGTGTATGTGTGTGTGTGTGTGTGTGGTTATATATTGCGTCGCCTACATGCTCTTCGTCTTCGTAAATACAGTTTACAAACGCCTACTGTATATATGCATCTAACATGATCAGATTGAAGATTGCCACAATTGAAATACACATATGTCATATGAATGTATAAAGAAAAATTAAAGAAATGGAATAAGAGTTTAGAAACAAAATTTGATTTACATATATGTCTACAATTGTGACAATATTATGGCAATTATTTGTGTCTTCTCTCAATTATACATGCAAATATATTTTATAACGTATATTGGCCATGAAAAAGAATAAAAAAAATGTGATATCTCAGTGGTACTTATCTACCAAGTAACGTGAGCTTATGATAAATAGATACATGTTCGAACATTCATTGGGCATAACCTCCAATAACAAAAAAAAAAAAATTTTGTTAAAATACCACGACATTTAAAAAAAATAATAAAATACATAAACATGCTTTTCAAGTACTTGACAAATTTTAATTTGTCTGATGCGATAACAACAAACAAGGACATTTAAAATGAAATTAATGGAAATAGACGCAAAATTATTCTGCGCTGGTGTTATTATCTCATTTCATTCTCACATATTTATAGTGAATAGTATGACCTATCACACGAATACAAATTAATATACAGATTGAATAAACCGCACAATAAGGCAATGTTGTTTGACAATACTGTGTAGATAAGTGTGAACTTATATCTGGGTATTTATCAATTGTTCATCCGGTTTTATGCAATTAAGATATCGTGAAGTATATATATTATTTTATGGTAGTATCATTCGAGACTTGTAATGGTGAAATTAATTTACTTTTCAATCGTATTATATATACAAAATAACAAGTCAAGTTCGTGTAGGATTTCACATGTGTGATAATATATAAATGTTGGATAGGATCGAAGAGCATCAAGAACTTTCCCCAGGGGTAAAATCGTTGTTTCGTGACCAGAGGCGTTTGGTTTCGCTGTGAGTCAGGAAATCGCCAACTATACACATTCAAAACGCACACAAACACTTTTATATATATGTACATATAAATGTAAGACAATTCTCTTGGTAGAGTTGATATTTATATAAATATATTGAAGATGCGAGTGAATGTCTGAGTTAATCATATAAATGATAAGAAAACGTTTATACACATTTATTGTATTTATGTATACATAAATAATACAATATATCACATCTTTCCATTTTGCTTCAGGAAGTGTATATATATATTTTTTTTGTCTCGTGTTTTGCTGAGACGGTAATGAAATTTTTTTTGTAAATAGTCATTCGCTGACACAATAATTATTGCAATACATCACCGATAATTTTTTTCTCTTTTCATTACTTTGGAACAATTTTTTTTTTTTTTTTTTTTGCGTTAAATCGACGTTACATATTCAGCAGATAAATGCTTCAAATGGACGCACCATTTGTTAAACACATCACACTTTTATATGTACATATATTGTAGTTTGAATAAAAATATAAACGCGACTTGGAAATATTTTTATTGCTGAGAGAAAACAGAAATAATAATAATTATTTATATATTATACTTACTCGTCGACGTGGATACTATTTCTTTGCTTTTGCATCCGTTCAACTCTACTTCCGGTATCCCATCATTTTCGACTGCCTCCAAGGCGTCATCATCCTCTATCTGGCAATTCTAAAAGTGAAATGAGGAAAAATATAAGAATAATCGAATGCGTTTAAATACAAATGACAAAAAAAACAAATAACATCTACAATATTCCATTTGTTATAGCGATTTTATTCATTCATTTAAAATCACGTAATATTTTTTTTTTTCTATTGCTGAATGTGATTTAAATGTATCAATGTCTAGTTGTGTGCATGGGATAACTCGAAGATTGATACATGTATTGATGTACAATAACCATACGTTTGGTGCTTTAAAATAAATTATTTTATAATATGATATTTAGGTATATAAATATACCTGGTATATCACTGTTTGCTTCAAGGGCAAAAATATGAACAGGCGAGAATTGAATATATCCCGAGACAGTTTGAATTTTATGGACAGTGGCGAAGCGAGAATAAAAATAAATAAATAAAAGAAATAAAGATGAAGGAAGCGAGGAAACCGGTCCTTATGTGAATGTTTTGTCATAAAAAAATAAACGATGAAAATCATATGAGAATAACACATTTATTATTATTCTTACTTGAATTTCTTCTTTTTTCCTATTGTATAATAATTTTATGGATATACACACACACACACACACACACTCATATATATAATCACAGTTTTAATACTGGCACCCGCGTATTCAAGCCCCTCACAGTCGTCAATTGGAAGAGCCAATTCTATCATCTTTTTTTCATTGTTTACTAACACACCACCGCCACCCTCTTCATCATTATGCGTGTGCTCATGTACGAAAAAGAAGAAAAAAAAAAAAAATTAGGAGAGAGCGAGAGTGCGAGGAGAAACCAGTCTTGCGAATATTATGTATATTCGCAATTCCCCTTCTTTATCTGACCTTGAACTTTCATATACACGTGCGTAAGACTATCGTTGGGGGCGCTACGACGCGTAACGGTGGAGGCACATATTTTTCCACTTCAAAAATAATATTAAATACAATAAAATATATAAGAGAAAGTTCATTTTTTTTTAATCTCAATCTTCAGTACCGTCATTTCTCTATCTTCAAATTCCTCATCCAGCATTTTTAATATCCCAAAATGGTATATATATATATAGATACATGCAATAAAAAACACTGGAAAAAAAGTAAAAAAAAAAAAAAAATTGCCACGCGCGTGGATCTCAGCTTCGAGGTCACAGCTATTGGCTTGATGTGCAAAAAATTAAACTTCCAAGGCCGAGTGGAATTTTTGGACAGTGTGGTCGAGTAGCGATGGAGGGGGAGGGGGCACATCAAACCACTGATAATTAAGTTGAAATAATTTTTTTAATTTGAGAGCACGCCTAGACATGAAAATTACACCGTGAAAGTTTATTTGCCTGAATTATCTCTCGTATGATGGATAAAAGATGATATACGTATATTAATATTTACATAGTTATAATATTGTGGGTTGCTGTCATGATATTAAATCTTTAATGGTTTTACGTGATGTTACCTGGTAAATATAAAATAACAATTAACATTCACAGTGAAAATTCAATTTTATTGCTATGTATCCAAAGCCCCTAATATTGTATGTTTAAACTACTTTATATAAATTATTTTACCACATACATACGTATTTATCCATATATTGTGTAACATTATTCCACGAAAATTCATCAATGACAAACACAAAGTGTACATTAAAATTAATTAAATTTAAATTATGTAGAAGATGGTAAATAGTACATGATGGTCAATTAGTTGCAAATCTCCAAAAGTTAATTAATTCAATAAACATATACAACAATCATACATATAAATGTCTAGATGAACTGTAATTCTGTTGTTTATTTGCAATGATGCACTCGTGGTTCAATTTTAAAAAAGACAGAGGAGGAAACATCACAAAATTTACATCGGTGAAAGTGTGGTCTATAATTTATTTTTTTGCCCCCCCCCCCCCTTCCCCTCACTTTATAAAAATATATAATTAATTTTGATACATGTTTTCTTTTTATAATGCTTCAAAAGCAACATCAAGTCAATAACCTATGTCGTCATTAATTTTCAAAGTAATATTTTGACATAGGCCATTGACATGAATAAATGAAAAAAAAATTGTACATGATGTGTAATTCAACAAAAAATACATCTAAAATTTTATATGAAAAAAAAAAAAAAAAAACATAAAAGCAAAAAATGGGAAATTAAAAAATATAATCTATAAATTAATTGGAGATACAATAAACAAATAATTGGGCTGTTATTCGCATTGGATATTATTGCTTACAATCAATAAAAACAATATAATTTTATGGGAGAAAATGTTGCGACAATGTTTTATTAAAAAGTATTCGTCGCGTATCGATATTATATGTAGTCGCAACACGCCGAGTATAGGAAGTCGTTGGTGGGGAGCTCGTGAATGGACTAGTAATTAGCGTGTGTCTGCCACTATTAACTTACACAGTGGGCTATACAAAAGTCCAATACATTACACATTGATATAATAATATTTATATAAATGCATTTGTGTGTTTGTAGTCAGTAGAAATAGCGGCAATGGAATAAATTGAAGAAATAGAATTACAGTGTAATTATTCGTAAAAAAAAAATATATATATATATATATATATATTTTACGCATTTATTAAGAAGCTTTTATGCTTCAACAATCACAATAGGATCGCCTTTTATCATGCAATGATGTTTTGCTATGCACTTTACTTAACATGTGCGCCTACGATAAATGAAGCAACAACAAAACACGCACATATATATCTAAGCAAGCGTACATTGCTCTTTCATTATTGGCAAAAGGTCGATAGACGGTGTGGGAACTGAATTATCTACTGTAAAGTACGTACAATACTTTTAAAATGATAAAAATCTATTTAAACTCATGCTAATGTTGAGTAATTAAATGAATACTCAATAAAAAAGTTATTTATTATATCAGGGTAAATATAAAATTAACAAGACTATAAATAATACCGCATTTTAAATTCTACAAATAATATAACACAAAAAAAAAAGAAGAGGGGGGTAAAAATGAAGTGTCAATATAAATTAATTGGAACATTTAATTCTCAATGATTATGTTAGATTATTTATGTGCAAGTAGATGTGTTTACTTTCTCCAATGGCACATAAATAAATATACTTCATGTGTATTTGTCGTGAATATACATGTGCAATTAATATTCAAGGCTCAAAGAGTACTGATATACATATTGGCAGCGAATATTCAATACGTGGTTAACCCACTTGAAGGCCCGACGATGACGAATTACCAAGGAAGTGATGCCACAGATTGTCATATGTTGATACATCAATGAGACATATTACAAAAAAAAAATTGCTACAATATAAAATCAATGTTTCAATATGAATAATATAATTCATTCAAATCAATTGTAGAATTAATCAACATTATTTATGATTGTAGAAGAAGTATTATATAATAACATGACACATTTGTTCATATTAAAATGAATAATAAAATACTTGATGGATATTCTTTAATAAAAATATAATTCACATTGTGACACATGATATTGAAGTTGAGTGATTTGATAAGTGTGAAATGTTGAATTATTGCTGTGACAAAAATCCAATGGTACTGATGCATTGAATAATAAGTATATACAACACAAGAAGCAAAGGTGCAATAGAGAAAGAGGTGTATGGGATGGTAAGTGGTCTATCACATTGATGGGATAATGATGGTATAGTGGTACATATCAGTGGCGCCCCAGTGAAAAAGAGCCAATGAACTTGAGTGACCCGAGTGAGCGGAAAGAAGGCGAGCTATTACTACGACATCTACCGAGTATTATCATTTCACTCAATCCTTTGCCAATATTTAATGCCAAACATAACTATATACAATAGATAAAATTTGCATTTCATAAATCAAAATTAATTGATATGTATTCATAAATTGAATTTGACATTGAGAGGTCATTAAACTGAATGGTGAAAGTGTACAATTCCATTTGTGCATATATAGATTTATATTAGAGTGTTTTAAGAGAAAAAAAATTCGATTCTCCAACAGGCCATACCTTCAATAGTGACTTTAGATATTTTTTGAATTTCGAATTGAAAAACATACACAAATTTCATTATTTATTCTTGATTTATTATTGAATATGAATTATATATAAAATTTGAAGTTCTCGATTTTTCATGATAAAAATTACTCATATCTTTCTTTATCATTCATTGTCATATAATCAGTCGCTTTAACTGCAGCTCATATTGAGAGTAATATGATTTACCGTATAATTTTCTCGACGATAGTCCCGAATTATGATTAACAAAAGTATCTTATGTCAATTGTGTAAAAGTCTTGCAAGGTTTGAGAATAGCAAATGATAATTTTAAAACGGCAGAGTTGCTTTCAGTCCAGGATATTAATTTTTTATTAACAAAGGATGACGATGAAAGGCAATACCTTCTGAAAATTGTCATATTTCATATTGAACAGTATCCCACCTGCTAAACGAAAAACTTCACCTCACTTTTATCAGAAAATGTTGAAACAAAATAAATTCAATTCATTGACCCATTAAGTCTGGCTGTGATGTGGAAAATTTATTACACACGAATAACAATAACCTAGTATTAGGCTATAAAAATTAAAATAATACTAAATAACAATTGGTTCAGACTATACTTGTCCATTTGGTCAGTTTAAATTTAACAATAACTCCACTTAGCCCACAATGCTAATTTTGAATCATTTGCAACTATTAAAGTTATGGCCCGTGGGGAAAATCGAAATTTTTTTTGTTTATATACTCTATTATATATATATATATATGTGTGTACATTCATATTGTATGGAAGGTATTTATTGGTATTTGTATGTTGTGATTGCCAATGGCAGAAGAGTTTGTCATCTTGACACACTGTATTTTTAAATGCATATTTTTATTGCGCAATATTGAACGCAATCAGTTGCACAGGTATCAACACACATGGGACATTATTATTTATACATTATTCAAATTGCCTGTGACAAAGCTAATGTCTCGATATAATATTGACATCCTTCAATGATAATGAGTTTATTTCAATATTGTTTTGCTAGGTCAAGTATTGCGAGTGAAGCCAACATGAGATGTGCATATAAAATGTATTATTGCATTTATTAAGGATCGTAGGTGTTGGCGATACGAAGCCGATCATAAATATTACTTGGCGGTACATGAAGAGGCGATTTATCTCTGCTTATGATTAATGTTTACTGGATCATATTCTCACTCAATTGGCGTTGCTTTTCACAATTAAACAATTGCATAATTGTAGTGGAAGAGTGAACAATTAAATTTAAACAATAGTTATGATATAATTGCGGATTTATATAATTTTTTTTTTGATATCATTTTCTGGTTTTATCTGTGTGCAAACAACTCTGAGTTTAATGGCACTGTGTATAGCTAATAAAAAACATTTATTGTATTGTATTGCATGTGTATATAGTATTTATAATAATACTAAAAGCTTCATATATGAATATTACACTGAATTTAATTATTATTTCATTGAATCCAAGATGAGAAAATATATATATATATTTATGGAAATTGAATGTGCCTGAAGACAAGTCCTTGACCGCATAATTGATTGAAAAACAAACCACAAGTTCTGTGTTATGCGCAATCCCCATCACATAAATAAACAGCGTTAATTCTTCTATCAATAGATTGACGATTGATACAGACAAAAAATATATTATCGTAACATTATTGATAAGATGTGTCATCTCTATTTGCAGCAATCATGTGTAAATAATTTTATTTTATCTCAATGCAACAATGAAAATGCCATTGATATAATAAAATAAAACAAAATTATTTTTAGGCAAATGTGACAATAAAATATAAATTTACACGATATATTTTTTATAAACTTAATGCAATTTAATAATTCGTGATTGCATTTCACCAGGTACTTTAATGATAAATTATTAATGCATTTATTTCCTGACCTCGTGCAATGTGTCTCTGAAGTGACGCGATTGTCGTAAGCTCTTCGTACAAATACGCATATTATTCTATAAATAAAATATATTTACGCATGTCTTGATGACCGTTGGCACCGGGCGATGTTGATAGGAATTGTAAAGAAAGAGAAGAACAAAAAGAAATTCATAGAAGAACTGCAGTTAGATCAACTCATTTCGAGAGATGATTAAAAAATAAATAAATACATTTAACTCAGCTAATTAATATATATATATATATATATATAAATATAAATTCGTGTTTAAAATCGCAAATTATTTCATATCTTTCGTTCGAAAGGTTACAATTGTTGACGCATTTGCCCTCTATTATGTTCACTCAAAGATGATAAAAAATATATTCCTGTATATATATATATATATTTATATTTGCTTATTTGAAAAACGTAGTTTGTTTGAATGATAATAAAAATAAAATATATTGGTGTTCTGCAGATTATTTACAAACTCTATTCCATTGTGCTGAAAGTCAATAGCACTTTGTTGACGTGACTATTGAAATTTGTGCAACAAACTAAAGTTGATTTACGTTATTTTTTTTTTTCATGTACTTTTGTGCAAATGTCATGTGACAAAAATGAAACCTAAAAAATGCATTTATGCAGCGGTAGCAGAAAAAAATAATGAAAAAATAATCGGATTACATTATGCGGTAATATATTATAAAAAGTATAGTTAATAATTTATGAAATATAGTTAAATAATTTATGTAATGTGCCGAAAAAAGTCCGTGGACAACAAGACAATGAATCGTATTTCTAACGACTATTCTACAGTTTAGTTTATTATTAAATAAATGTCACTAGAGCATTTCTATTATTTACAGTTATTCACTGTCCGCTTAATATTTCTACTGCCATTTATCTACATTTAAAAATATAAAATATCAATATATAGATAATTTAAAAATAATAATTTTTTCATTCAAATGGACATAATAAAATTTTTGTAATACTGATAAAAATGTAGTGTAAACATACATTAATAAACATATTTTCTTTCCGGTCCAAGCGTTTATATACGCAATATAATTGCGTCGCAGAAATGTGACGCTCAAGGCTAAACCGACAAACTTTATCTTCAACTGTATATACTTCATATAGATATATATGTATGTGTGTATGTACATAAGTGGACGCAAATTAATATTAAAATAAAAAAAAAAATATGAGCTGATACCAAAAAATTCTTTTCAATTCTCGTCAAACAGTGTTTTGTTACATACAGATATATAAAATGTGGGCGTAATACAATTTTCGCATTGAAAATCTCACCGAATCAACGCGAATGAACTCTGAAAATTTCACATGTGACGCTTATTTATAGAGATTGGGTTGAAAGATTGGGAACAATGCCAAGATAGTTCAATTTCTCATTAAACATTTGCATCATAATTTTTATTCATTCCCATCATAAATAAATTGATATACTATCATAGATGCATTACTTCAATATAAATAATTTCTATTCCCATGGGAAATAAATAGAAATTATTTTGTGTTTGTAAGATTAATGAGACATAGATTAAAGTTCTTGAAGGGAGAATCGATCAAATGTTGAGACAGTGAATGCATATCACCGCAGACAGACAGGATATGGCAATTAGTTGGCCTATGAGGTCACAATGAATGCATTTGCATCAACACTCTTAGTATAACTATATGTACTACGTATACACACACATATATATATATATATATATATATA